>JAWWEN010010765.1:0-24219 GCA_035582955.1 Sycophila texana | reverse complement strand
AGCTACTTTTCTGTAAAGTAGAATCTACTTTTCTGTAAAGTAAGATCTACTTTATGGTTGGGAAGTAAACTGTTATTGCTACTGTACAAAATGTTAATTTTACTGATTTTGCAAAGCAGTATCTACTTTTTCTAGTTTAACAGATATTACTGTTGCGAAACAGTAAGAATTACTTTTTTTTTTTTCGGTGTATCATTAGGTCTAGGCACAGCCTCATCACATAATAAGCAATTCAATAAAACCACTCGCTCGTGAAAATACCATCAGAGTCGAAACTTTCGCTTTCGCACGCACACGATATACCCACCGGTCGGCGTGCGAACTCGAGCAGGTCGCGAACCCGGTGCTCGCGCGTGCGGCTCGAAGTGGCTTTTCATTCAGATAAGACTGGTCGAACGAGATTTACGGTTGCCCGGGTAATTGCGCGCCACCTGTTTTCTTCCCCCCATTGTGCGCTCGCGCGAGTGTATAGCATGCCACTCGCGCGCGCAGGTGTTTATATCGGAGCGCGGCGATATCGCCCTCTCGACCATTTGTAATACATCCGCGACTCGTTAGCATTCGCGCTCACGTACGAGGCGCGCGGGCCGCTCGCCTATGATGAATATTTTACCCGGGGATCGCTAACAAGGCGTTGCGAATGGGTGACTTGGATGATCGAATTGCGTTGCCGCTGGTGTGCGCATTTTTTCGCGGCTTATTCGGCTCGAGCACCGCCATTTCCGTGGTCATAATTTATCGGGGCGATTTGGATTTATGTTAGAAGATTTTTTGTTTATTCGAGGTACGTGGATGTGAGATCGGTGCTGGCGACCTTTGTAAATGTTTCAATTTTTTTTTTATTCATTTTATGAGCTGTAGTTTTCATATATTTATTTATGAAGTTCAATTGTAAGTGTTATTAAAAATGAAAGGAATTAACTTAATAGACACTGAAAAGAATATCTAATGAGATATTTAAATATATAGCAATTGAAGTTATGAGGACATTGGAATAATAATTATAGAAGGCTATCGCTCTTATAATTAATATCAATTGTTTCATCCGGGTAAAAGTTTAACACTATTGATAACTTAAAACAATATTTAATTTTTATTATAATTGTTTCAATTTGTAGTCGAAATCGTGACCTGAAGTTTTAACATACTTGATATTCAGATTAAAATTGGAGTTCCTAGGATTTCGCCTAGGAATCTTAAAATACTTCTTGCTTCGTTATCAATTTGAAATGATTAAGTGAACACGAAGTGAATTCGAGGAAAGTAGTAATTATTCATAACTAGAATAGAATCAATTCTGCTAAATTAAAATGAACATTCAAATTTAACTATCGTATAGAGTGTGCACATAGGATATATAACATTTTCGGTTCTGTAGAATATAAATATTTTGTTTAAATTATTCTTTTTAAAAAACTACACAATTTTCATTTCATGCTTAACTTTTTATTAAAAAAAATGTATACATAATTTGAATTCATTAAATACTGTTGGATGAATATTTAACGTGCACATTTAGTATTGATAAATTAGTTTTATTATCTTAAAACACGTATTTATTCATTGTAACTGCGGATTTTGGAGAATTTATTTTGCTCTTCGTATGTTAAAAAAAAAATAATACTCCATATAGAACATACTCGAACATCAATGCGAGTATTACTTTTAATAATTCATAATACGTACATATATTTAATATTATTTGTATGTATACGTTCAATTTTAAATACGAGATCAATACTTCCTTAAATATTTAATTTCACATTTTTCGTTCGTTATTGCTCGGCATATACAAAAATAACCGAAGAGTCGACACGCAGCAGCACCGCCAATAAAAATAGCCTTCTTTAACATTGACTTTAATTACCAACCGAAGGATAAAAAAATTCAGGACATAAAAAATTCCTAAAAATAAACTGGAAAATCCGCGCATCCACTTTACAGTGTACCTACACGAGGCTAAACCCACCAGTCGAGTTCTTCCGAGAATCGTCGGGGATCGTTATATAGAGTCTCGAGGCTAGCCCTGAGGGTTCGCCAGAGAGACACTGCCAATCGTCGGTTACCGGAGTTGCATTTCGACTTAATTACGCGCCGTGATTATGATTTACGATAGCGAGCGCGTCCGCGGCTCGCCGCTTTCCCGTGAATTCTATTCTGTGCCCGACTGATTTCTCGATTGTGTAATACCGGCGGCGGCATTCCATTCAGCCGCCCGCGAGATCCGACTTCTCGGCTTCTCCTGCCTCGGTACGTAATGCCATTGTTTACGTGCGCCGCTCGCGAGCAAGAATTCGCCCGGCATTGACGGCGATGATTAAGCCGTAAACTCATTAGTTTCCAAAGATACTGAGAGCAATACCTTTATTAGAGGTATTCGAGGGAAACCTTGTGATAACAATTACGGTGATGGCAGAGTGATCGTTCATATTCACGTGGGAAGCATTTTTTTTTTCATTCGTGTTTGCAGTAACATGAAACATTCGAGAATATTGTAAACTGCGAGAAAAGTATCAGTAAACGTTTCAATTTTTAATGTTGGGAGATAGATAAGAACAGCAAATTTTTATTTAAACACTTAAATTTAATGATAATTTCACTAATCTTGTATATTGCCACATTTTCAAAATGCCGCAGGGATGTAAATGGGCACTTTCCGCAAGGGTATGGGGAAAAAATTATATCACAAGGTTTTGAATTTTGGCGCCATTTTAGCAGAAATTTTAGTCTTTAGCACAGCAAGCTCATTCTTTAATTATTTCACAATATTTATATATCGTTATTTTTTTTAAGACAGAATTTGTTTATTTAATTTTTTTATTAAGACTATACGGATTTTTTAAATATCGTATATTTTATATCGAAAGATCTATACTTAATATTTCTAGGATAACGAAACTTGTGGTTGTAAAAGTCAATCAAGTTCTAAGGGAGAAAAAATACGATACTAGTGTAGTTAAATCAAGACGTTGCGTACATAAAATCAACATCAAAATTGACATTAGCCGTGGGCACCCTCCAATAAAAGAAACCAACAAAGAATATTTGATATCAATAACACGTACATTTAAAAAAAAACTCACACGCGCGCAAAAAGCATAAAAATAAACGTAATAGATTATACTTTTATTGTGTTGACTGTCGACACACGCAGTGCAGAACAATCAATTCAATTTTCTTCTCGTTCAAAGAAACCTGTTTTTAAAAATGTTCATTTAAAGTATGCCCTAAAGTTATATTCACAAAAAATAACTAAAATTATTGAACAATTACTACTAAACATCACTCAATAATTTTTTCATTAATTTTAAAAGATTTGTTTATACTATGTTTATATTACTACACTGAGAGAAAAATTTGGTAATTTTAAGTAAATATTTACTTCAATAGTACTTGTTAAATATTTTTTTGTATAAAGTAATTATTTTTTTGAAACTGCTAAATTTATTTAGAAACAACTAAATTCATTTAGTTTTAAAGAAATATTTGGTTGATTCAAACAAATATTTAACAAGTACTATTGAAGTAAATATTTACTTAAAATTACTAAATTTTTTTTTCAGTGTATAAGTCACTATACTTTCGTTTTCAAATTTCATTAAAAATTTCATCAATGCAAGCCTTTTCTCTTTAAAAAAAAACTTTAAATAAATACACAACGCATAAACCAGACCGTAAACACTGAAGATAAAATAAATTAAACAAACAACTTCGCAAGATCCCGTAAATCAGCGAATTTCAAAGGGATTATCAACAACATCCTACGCGCAGGCGGGAAAATTAATAACACGCCAAATCGTCGGGGCAATCAGTTGCGCGTCGAACGCCGGGCGAGCAGCGAAGCGAGAACTCGCTCTCTCGCTGCCTACACGCGCCACGACGTCGCAATCGCGGCGCGAAAACTAATTGCGAGCAGGTGTCGCGCGCGCTCCCGGCCAGACGAAGGGAAAAGCGCGTCGCGTAGGTCGCGCGCGGCAGCTGTCGCCGGACTGGTCGACGCAGGGAGGAGGAGGAAGTCGAGGGACCCCTTTTTTTGTTCATTTATTTATTTATTTTCTTTTTTTAACTGCCCTGCCCGGTTTTTTTTTTTTTTTTAAATCCACGACCATCGCGCATATAAATAGGGCGTATTTACATGCAAATTGTTAGACGTCGCGCTCTGCGCTCCCTCTATTTATTAACAATGTTCGGCGAGGTGTGAGGTGAGCTTTTTTCGCTGGCGAGCGAATTTGATGGGGGAACTTGATTAGAGCGTGAATCGGTATGCTGATGTATGAGTGGAGTGACTGATTACGGGTATAGGAATTTAAGAGAGCCGAGTTTTGATTGAGAATAATTGCGCATTAGGCGAGAAAATTGGAGGGGTTTACAGTGATTTACGTGCTTTTTATGTTTTTTTTTTATATATATATAGAAATTGTTTTATCCTGTTGTTCTTTTTGTAAGTCGATAAATTGTTGATTTTTTTTTTTAATTTGCGATTTTAATTAAGGAGAAGTCTTAAGTTGCTTAGTTGCTTGTTCAGCGTGTCATTACGGTCTAAAATTATTAGACTATCTTATTGTGGACGTGTGATTAAACTTCTAAATATCGATAATACCGCAAGCGTAGGTGTGGACAAGTTCGGTAATAAATAAATAAAATATACATCTGCGTCATTTCGATAATGGTATTCGATCGATTTGCTCATACATATTATATTGCTCGTGGCTATTTTCAAACAGGGAGAATAACTAAACAGTAGGTGTTTTAAACGAAGTTGCTAGTAGAAATCAAATGTTAAGCAACATTAGTAAATTAAACTAATATTCTTTTCAAATTATTTTATTGTTTTTAATTCAGCTTCATACGAAAGAAGTGATTTTAATTAAAAGATCATTATTTTTAAATAATTAATTAAGTAAAAAAGGAAAAAAAAAGACATTATATTTGAGGAAGCTACTATCATATTGTATATAGCTGTTTTTTTTTTTTATAGAGCATTAAACACGCCAGACCATTTTATTTAACTTTGATGATAAAAATGTTTCACTAAAACAGTGAAGCATTCAACTATAGAGTATAATTGCAAGTGTCACTCTGCGTCAATTGCATAAAAAAAAAAAAAAAAAAAAAAATGGAAAAATCAAATTTATGTTAACATTGGGTCGATGAACATTCCTTTAACATTTTACGTGTGCAAATGCAAACGCAAACGGTCTACGTATAGAAAAGAGGAGGAAAAAATAATTTAAATCCCAGATTGATGCCTCAAGTCCCAGTTAAAATTGCTGCGCATCTTGCACCGAATGTGCGCTTCGGTGAAAACGTACTTTGTCGCACGAAGCGTACAGTGCGGCGAAGCGAGTGCAACCTGGTGAACTTCCTTTTGAATCCGATGGTTGAGAAACAACTGCATTTGCCACACGTGCACTTCAAAAGAGTCGCGGGCTGCGAGTTCTTTTATCTTCCTTCACTCTACGGCGAACTAATCCTTTCGGCTTATCTTTTGCCCATCTGCGCTCTTTTAGGTCAGTGTTTATCAAAGCTTCGTAAAAAAAAAGAATATGGTTTTATAAATTGAGGTACTAATAAGTAGGATAACTGGGGCATAAATGTCTGGATGGTTTTAGGGCAAAACCTTGATGGTAGATGGCCTGGAGTTGTGCCAGAAAATAAAAAGTAAGATCATAAAGTGAGCAGGTAATTTACTAAAGTTTTTAATCTGCTTTTATATCGTTTCAATAAACAATGAGATATCAGATAAATTAGAGTTTTATTTTCTATTCTTACTATCTAAATTAAAAAAAAGTATATGTTGATAGCAGGAAATATTCGTTATCGATCCATAATTTTATATCCATGAATACTACTTATAATCTTCTTATATTTTTTTTTTTTTACTTATGTGAATTAAAAAGCCATACTTTGATTGCCTTAAATATTTTTTATGGATCCTTAATTTTATATTCCTTATATTACTGCTTTTAAACTTCTTAATATAGTCCGCTAAAGGTACTGAGCTTTAATTATACTTTCGAGCAAATTAATTTGAAGCCAAATATTACTTTCCTTCCTTATCGAAATCCATTATAAAATAGGACGTCTAATCCCCACGAATTATTTTCGTTTCATCGATTTTCTTAATCAACAACAAAAAAAGCTTCTAAAATCATGTAATTTATCGATTGTTATTGCACCCGCAAATATTATCCATTACATTAATGTTCGATTTTTTTTTCCGCGAATATCCAGCTGCAACATTTTTTTTCTCTCATAATTCGATGGAAAGCATGATATTTCGCTCGTTTTCTAATTACCATCGCAGTAATTATCTGTTGCGCGCAATGGCCCGTAATGGCCGGGAGCCGGCTAACTTTTTTGCCGGCGACCATCGTGATGCATGCATTTATGCATCCCTTATCGAGTTTAACAAACAGCATTAAAGTTCCGTTTAATTCGGCGTCCCGGAATTTCTTGCAGCCTTTCGCGGACATTAATTATGCATCGTGTTTCTGACCACGAATCTTTCAACATTTACGACGTACCGAAACATAAAGACAGGTATTTGCGTGATAAACGACGAAAAAAAAAATACTCGAAGGTAAGGCAAAAAAAAAGTAAGAAAAAGAGAATGTAGCATCTCAGTTAATTTTGTTTAACTAATTAATGCTAAAAGTCGTTGCAACATTTCGGAGCGAGATACAATCTCGGCTATCCCGGTAGTTTCGTCATGTTTAACGCGACGTGCACTCATCTGCGGAATTACTGACTTCAGGAATAGACGCAAAAAGGAGGACCTAAATAGCCGCTGAAATTTGTGGTTACGTCTAGCAAGAAATTGACCAATTATAACACTTTTGGTCACTCGGTAGCATATTTCTGGCTATTCTGCCTCGTCAAGTCGCCACCGACAAACACCCGGCCACTTCATAAAGTTAAATTCACGGGCAATTCAAAAGGTAATTGTTACTTACTACGCCCAAATTATTTTAAACGTGTCGTTTAAGCTCTATTGTTTTACAAACTTTGACGTATTTCGTATTGCGTTTCAGCGCGCAAGTTACTGATGTGCGTTAAATTATATTTTATCAAGCGAAAATATTCATCGTGTCAAATAATTTATCATATAATGTTATTCATTACGTTGAATAATTTACCCGATAAAACGATTATTCGGCTACTTAAATAAACCAACTTGACGACAAAAAATTACATGATATACAGAAAACGCGTGAATTAACAAATATAGATTAATCAAGTTAAACATATTCAAATTACTATGAAATTTCTTGATAAATAATTTTACTCTTAAAAAAATGGTAGTGTAGCTGTGTATTTGTTAAAAGCACAAAAAATACCAATAAAATGCGATTACTGCTATAATAATTAAAACTTCGACAAAATGCACATACCATTTTATGATTGTACGAAAACTAATAAATTACACTTCGAACATTAATGCATCATTTAGGCCCATTACTTTATGACCACTTCCCCATTTGTTTTCTCAATTATTTACGTACTAAAAGCTTGTCAATATTTCATTCGAAAAATAAAACGTGCGAAATCCCGCGTGCAAAGTGCGCGGATAGATTAAAATCTCGCGCGACGTTTCTCCGAGTCCATCCTGCCGCGATAAAATTCGCGTCGTCCCCGCCCCTCTCCGCGGCCCTACCCGTAAACCCGTAAAAAGCCCGACGACGCGGAAAAACGGGGTCTTTTACATCCGCGGAATTTTCGCGCGTCATCGCGCGCTTTACGAGGCCGCGCGGCGGCTCTGACGCGCCGCTGTCGGTGCAGTGCGCTCTATAATTTCGCTCATAAATATCGGCCGGAGTCCCGAAGGGTCCGAGCGGGAAGAGCGGCCGCGTGCGTGAGGTGACGTTTAAGCGAGAAACCGTCGGGCACTTCGGGATTAACGGATCCTCGCCCGGGACCCTATATATGCGCGCATCAACTTCCGCGCCGATCGGAGGTGTATCGTGTATAAAATGTACATTAGGCGGTCATTATTTTTTTTAAAGGTGATTATCGGCATTTGCCGCGGTTGCGGCGAGGAAGGCGAACTCGTTTTCTTATAGCTTTAATTATTACTATTATCCGAGGATTTATTTTCCCCTTATATAATTTTAGAGATTCGACGGGTTAGTTTAATTAATAAAGCTGGAGAGGATATATGTATGGTTCAGCTGATAGTAAAACTTGGGGATCGAGTATACTTGCCAAGTTTTTTATATACAAGTGCTTATTAAATTTTACTTTAACTGTTTTTAAAAATCTCTAGATACATTGTTAAATTTATTTGAAGAAAAAAAAAAAATTAAAGAATTACATCCGACGTCGTCGAAGATAATTTCATCAGAATTCATATTTAATGATGACAAAGATTTTTTCTCAAATTGTAAAACCTGGACACATGATTTTTATATAAATATAATAGGGAAAAGTTTACAATAAATTTTGTAAGATAGAGACATACTTTGCAAGCCAAGAAAATTACTATAAGTTTTGTAGAAAATTGCTGTAAATTTTGGAAAAATTAAAATTTTTATGGTAAAATTTGCTATAATTGTAGTAATTTTTCCAAAGTTTATAGTCCAATTTTTTTGGCTGGCCAGGTCTGCCCCCATCTTACTAAATTTATTGTAAAATTTCCTCTATTAGTTTTTTCAGTGTACTGTTTACTGTATATGTAAATAAATATTTTATGGGATACATTGTAATATAATTTTTCTAAGGAGACGCGATGTCGATAACCGGCACACGAGTTTGATAGAGATCAACTTTTCTCGTTGTGCCATTTGGAATAGCATTAAAATTGCAAACTCGATTTCACAAGTTCCGCCGACTAAGAAATATCTCGGCATCAAAGTTGTACGCACAATTGTATCTATAAACACCCAACTAAGAGCCATAAAATTACATAATTAAATTTTAATAAGTAACTTAACCAATTTTGAAGAATAGACTTTATCAGGATTCATCAGAAACTCCCTAATCCCGTGCGGTACATATAACCCCATCCTACATAACTAACGAAATCTAATGAATATTCATCCCGCATTTAATATGAATTACGTGCAAAGATTTGCATCGCCTCTAATTTCCAGTTCTGTCGCGCGGCAGCACACCCACGTAGCGGAAGACCCCGCAAAATAAAAAAACGTTAAAATTGAATGAGAAAAAAGGCGCAAGTTCCGTTTCGTTCTCGCCTTGGAAATCGGCGGAGGTGCCATCGAATTGAAATACGAGCCGTCCGTAAAGTCTTGGGGTCGGCCGCGAAGGCGCCCGCGGCTGGCGCCGCATCGGCCGTAATAATCAGCGCTGGGGTTACACCGCGCTGGGAGAAAGGAAGTAACGTGCGTTACGCAACGCTGCCGCGCGCGAAAGATAATTTATGTAATGCGGGGTCGCCTCGGAGGCGGTAGCCTCCTCGCGCGTCGGAGAAAACTTATATACTGCCATGGGAATGGGATAACCCGTGTTGCAGCTATTATCGGCTCGCTCGACATTCGTCCCCCTTTTTTTCGGGACTATAAGTGGATGAAAATAATTCTGTTGCTAAATTTTGGTTTTTTGTACGCTGCGAAAAAATTCTAGTAAAAATTACTATCCTATCTAGAAAAGTGGCCACAGACTGTCATGTAATGGAAAAATTACGATCCTGTATTGAAAAAATTACCATCGTATATTGTAAATTTTACTAGAATTATTGGAAACTTTACCATAATTCTAGTAAAATGTATAATATTTTCTAGTAAAATTTATAATAAAGGATGGTAATTCTTCGACTACATATGACAGTCTGCGGCCACTTTTCTAGACAGGATAGTAATTTTTATTAGAATTTTTTATCAGTGAAATATTACGTATCAATGTTGCAAGAAAATTATTTAAATACCAACTTTTGTTAAAGATTTGGAGACTAAATTAGGTTTTGAACCCTCTATTTTACAAAATAAGCAACTTTTTCGCTTTCGCTAAAACGATGATCAAAAACAAGCCAATTGTCAGCAAGCCTCTGTGTATAATTAGTTCGATTATTTAATTTAATGTTCGCCTAAATTTATGCAAACAAATACAAACGACAGTTGAAGAAAGCAAAAGCGCACTCGGCGAACAAAGTGGCCCCGAGGAATTAAATGAGATAAAGTTGCAGAAAAAAGGAGGAGATGAGTAAGTGCAGTAATAGCCGGGACGAGTACGTGGCTGTTGTTTCCGCCTGGCTTTTTTCCATAATACCTAATTCAATGTAATCGCATCTCAGCCGAGCGCGAGGGTGGGGGGCGCGCCTCTTGAATTAATGTAGTCATTAGTTGAGACAATTACAACGGCTAACGCGTCGCGTACGCCTCCGCAGCGGGCGACGGAGGATGCATGCACTCCCCTTCCTCTTTTTGCCCGTGACTCACGCCGCGCCCGCGTCAAACAAATAAAATTCCGCCGCCGCTGTCGCCTTACTGATGCTTACTCGCGATCGTCCACCCGCGGCGGTGCCCTTTGTCGATGCGGATTGCGGAGAGCTTTTCTTTGCGCCGCTTCTTGCTCTTTTAAATTCAAATTTTGTTATACGGTGAACTTTTTGGTTTATTTTTGTAATTTGATTATATATTTGTACCATTTTTGTTATAATTTGATCGTTGTTGTAATACTTTTTTCCTTCTTGATTTTTAAAAGACATAAGAGGTTGTATAATAAGTATTTGCAAACATTTATTGAATATATGGTGTAAATGAAAAATTTGTTTGAGGATTACGGAAGAGCTTGTAATA
The DNA here is from genome assembly GCA_035582955.1 of Sycophila texana. NCBI lineage: Eukaryota > Metazoa > Arthropoda > Insecta > Hymenoptera > Eurytomidae > Sycophila > Sycophila texana. The sequence goes on along the minus strand of JAWWEN010010765.1, from coordinate 13,465 downwards.
AAAGTGGCTTTTATTGATTGTGTAATTTTTAGGCGTATATAGAATATTTTTTAAACAATTATGCACCATAGTTTTGTGGATTGTATTTGTATATAACTTTTACGAATTTTTATTTTATAAAAATATGAAAAAAGACGTTGATAAGATGTTGCTAAGCACTTAAAGGTGCATTCGATTAAATATTGTGAATCATAAAAAGAACTTTGTGTTTTCTTCAATTATTTTAAATAATATTGCATTAAAAGATAAATACCAGTTTCTGCGCGAAGCAAACATTGCTAATATGTCTTGCAATCACAATACATGTATATTGTACATTAAGCTTAATTGTACATATAATTAATGTCTTTTAATTTTTTTAAGAGAAATTAAATACATAAAATAATGTTGGGAAATATGAAATTTTTGTAATTAAAAAGCGTGAATGACAATGATGGATGTGCTATGTGTAATAATCTTGAATTTTTATTTACACAGGGATGGAATGATGTGGGTTTCCACGGCTCGCCACAAATTCCGACGCCGAACATCGACGCGCTCGCTTACAATGGAATCATTCTAAACAAGCACTACGTCCTGCCCTCATGTACTCCGACGAGATCGGCCTTTCTCTCTGGGAAATATCCCTTAACAATGGGTGCGAGGATGCTTTTATTAAAATTTAATTTTCATCACTCAAATTTTATAACTGTTTAAAAAAGAGCGTTGAACTATAAAAGTTTATAAAAAGAATGATTCTAAGAATTTTAGACGTTTACTTTATAAAAAATAATTAACAAATCAATATTTAGTTACTATAAGGAAGATGTTTTTTTACGCGAAAATTGCGCATTTCTGTATTATGTAGTATACTGAAAAAAAAGTAAGTAATCGAAATCAATGGTTAGTTGTTTCAATTAACATTTGATTGAAAAAAATAAATTTTGGTTGAAACAAGTAAATATTAATTAAAGCAAGTAATGGTTAATTGTGATTACTAAACTTTTTTCTCAATGTAATTATAATTATATTTTATATTTTATTAATTTCTGTTAAGCTTTGAAAAATAAAATAATTTTATATTTCGCCAGGAATGCAAGGAGCCGGTATTCTTGGTGGCGAACCTCGTGGACTTCCGCTTAATGTCCGTATTTTACCGGAGTACTTGCAAGGTCTTGGTTACGATACGAAACTAATTGGAAAGTGGCACGTGGGTTATCAGACAATACAACACACACCCAACCGAAGAGGATTCGATTATTTTCTTGGATTTTATAACAGTTACATTGGTTACTACGATTACCGGTATTCTCAAGGGGTACGTAATTTTTACAATTTTAAATAAATTCACTTATAATAATTTATTGTAAAAAAATATATGTTTTTTTTTTTTACATTTAATCGCTTTTTTTCTGTTTTTGTAATTGTTCCTAATATTTTGCAGCGTTAAACAGTGCAACATAATTAATACTTTCTAGATAAACACGCTAAATCGGCTAGAGTGAAACTTGACTTTTAGTTTAGAGTAATTCTAGAGTTAACTCATTCATAGAGTTAAATTTGAAATTTACTCTAGTGGAGTGAAATAATCACTTTACATGAGTAGAATGACTTAATTTCACTCTGATAGAGTAGAATTTTATAAGTTTTGGTCCACCCTTTCACTCTACATTTGAGTGAAAACAAAACTCTACGTCACTCTAATCGAGGGAGTTAATCAAAATCAAAATCAATTTTTTTAGTTTTCAATCTAATCTTCGAGTGAAAATTTGACTCCACTGGAGATTTTACTCCATTTTCCTCTATCTCTCTAAATATAAAAGAGTGAAATGCAATGTGAAAGAGTGAATATTCACTCTTTGAACGCGTTATAAGTCGTTCACTCTTCCGGATAAGTGGATGACTTATAACGTTAAAGAGTGAAATTTCACTCTTTTTTATTTAGAGATATAGTCGATTAACCGCGAAAGTATGTACGTGTGTAATCATCAAATTTAATATTCCTTTATAATTTACTTTATTCTTTAGTTTCTTATTTCATCTCTGCCCTCGCTTTCCCGCGTAAACAATATTTATACATCCTAAAAACGTGGCATGCATATCTCCACAATCTCTGCTATAACTTGATTAAATACTAAAAAGTGTTAACTCCACTCCGCAGAACATGACTGGCTTTGACATGCACGCGAATGATATGCCGGCGTATGGCACGGAGGGCGAGTACGTGACAGACATGTTCACGGACGCGGCCCTGGACGTCATCAGTCGCCACGATCCGCTGAGGCCGCTTTACCTGCAGGTTTCGCACCTGGCGCCGCACGCGCCTCTGGAAACACCCTACGAGAACTTCAACGATGAGGAGTTCAGGCACATCATTGAGCCCAATCGACGGGCCTATGCCAGTGAGTCTTCCGAATCGTCTCGTTAATCGACATCGACGATTCTAACGCAAGAAAAGCTCCTTTAGATTTATCGACAAAAATTAGCACATTTCTAAAATAGCAACTTTTTTTTTAATTGAAAATGATTTGAAATACATTAAATTTCCGACAATTATTGTTAAGATAAAAGCGGCAAACTCCCTAAGTGTGTTTTTTTTCGTGATAGATTTGGATGGGGCTACTTTTTCTATTTGAAAACAGTTAATGCTTTTTTTTTTTTTTTGTTAGAACCGACGATATGTCGTAGAGAAAATTTCGGGTAAACGTCACAGTTTTGTTAACAGTCATGGGATCAAGTAATTTCTTATTTTTAAAAATTGCAGTAGGTACGTTCATTTAAAAATTACTCAGAAAGTTGTGATTTTGATTATGTTTCACGCAATTTTTACTTAGTTGTGAGTAATTTTTAATCATAGGTCGCTTGATTACACGATTACTGTGGTACATATACTAAGAAAAAGGTATTGTAAAATTTACTATCTGTTTAGGATCGTGACCACAGTAGAGTGCCACATAGTAGTTATTGCAAAAAGTAATAATTTTTATAAAAAAAAGCTCTTTTCCTGTAGCTTTGTATAAAACCCGGTGGTACAAAACGTTCGGTTTATTCACGATGGCTTTATTGATAGTCGATATGCTTGTACAAATTATTGCCGTTTCATTCGCTCGATTGTTGGGGTTATTAGTGTCGTATTAGATTATTATTTTCCCCACCTAAATAACTGTGAAAATTGCACGAGCTATTTTCTATCCGTTCATTTTTTAATTTTAACTTCTTTGAGGTCGTCTAATCTATTGAATATCTATTTTGTTATTCAAAATTATCAAGTTTTAATTCATTAAATTTTAATGTTATTTTATTGTATCATGCAGAGATGGTATCCAAGCTGGATGAATCTTTGGGACGCATCGTTTCATCATTGGGTGATAGGGGAATGTTGAAGAACTGTGTAATATTGTTTTTGTCCGACAATGGAGCTGCACCGATTGGTAAATTCCGCAACTGGGGATCCAATTGGCCCTTGAGAGGAGTAAGTATTGTATTCTGTTTTAAATACCATATTTAAGTCGAAACATATTGATAATCATTTTATCACTTTTTTTTATATTATGAAAGAAAACTGTTCTATCAAAAACTACTGCACTGTATAGTTATTTTTATGAAAAATAAATTAAATAATAAATAATAATAAAATAATACATTTACCTCAATAAGTCAGTAAGAAAGTTATAAAATTGACCGTTTTGTGTTATTAATTTTTTATAATTGATGTATGTTTAATATTGATAAATTATTGATTAATTACCACTAAAAATGTGAACATATATTAAAAAAATTATGAATTATATTACTTCAACTATTGTGGAAGGAATACTAATAAGTAGATCATTATTCGTTATAAATAACTCTTAATACCGTACACATATACAAAAACTTTACTTAACTCAAATTATTAAATGAATTATATATAAGTACTTTCGGAACTAATGCAATCTTAAACAATTTCTAGACAAAATATACGCTATTTGAGGGCGGTGTGCGAGGTGTAGCGGCAATCTGGTCACCTCATCTTATCAACAAGGGTCGTATCTCAGAGCAGCTGATTCACGTAACCGACTGGTTGCCCACACTGTATTCGATCGCAGGTGGCGATCTGCGCGATCTAGGACCTATCGATGGTGTCAACCAATGGGACGTACTGAGTATTGGTAACGGCAACGTGCGAGATCGCATTCTCCTCAACATTGACGAAGTTACCAAGACCGAGGCCGCTATCTACCAACGATTCAAGCTTGTCAGAGGTAACGTGTTTTATAACGACATCTTTTAGCACGCATTTGATATTGCATAATTCCAAATGAAGTAATATTTATAATTTTGACTGATTTTTTTATAAAGTTGGTTCTATTGATGTGGTGGGTACTTTAGATTCGAGTTAATGGTCAATTTTTAAAATAAATTTTATAAATTTTATCCTTTTTAAAAAAATTTGAAATATATAAAGGGTACTAAGAATACGGATTCTTAAAGTCTGCTCTAAAGGAATGGATGGCATTGTAGAAATGTCTACTATGTCCATAACAGTAGCTTTTCAAAGATAATGTACAAGAGATTATATTATTTTATTGAACCGATGAATCTGAAGGTCAAGTTTAGTTATCACTTTGGTTTTATAAAAGAGTTACTACACAATAGAATGTACACAAACAACATTTCTTATATCCAAAATTTCACAGAAGTAATATTGCAGAAACAATGCAGGAAAGTGTCCTATTTAAATCTCAATGAAAAACAAAAATTAAAAGTATAAATTTCTTAAGGCATCGAATACCTTTTCTGTCGTCTAATTAATTTCATTCCACATTTTATATATAACAAAAAAAAAAATTTTAACACGTTCAGGTTCGTTATTCCGCGGCTACTACGACAACGTGGAGGGCGAGACAGGCCGCAGTAGGAATACGCCAATGTACAATACGACGCGGGTGCTGAGGAGCGCAGTGTCGGACGCGATTCGCGAGCACCTCGGCGTCCCGGTCACCCAGGAGAGCGTCATGTGGGAGCTGCAGGAGGCGGCGACTGTCCGCTGCCGGCCGAACATGACCAACCCACCCTACATGAACCGCTACAACCTGCCCAACTGTAACAATACCGCCTGCCTCTTCGATCTTTCGGTCGACCCCTGCGAAACTAACAACATCGCTAAGACTTATCCCAGGGTAAGAGACTATAACGTTAGTGTGAACACTGCAGTTATAAAATGTTTCTCGTTTTCCTATGCACGGCTACACTGAGAGAAATGTTTTAGTAAAAATGACAAATCGTCTAGGAAAATTTACTAAACCGTTTGAGAAAGCAATCACAAACACTGACATTTTGAAAGAAATTACTGAACTTTTCAGTAAAATTTGCAGTAAATACAGTAAAATTACAATACTGTCTGGCAAAATTTACTATATTTTTAGCAAATTTTACTGAAAAGTTTAATAATTCCTCTCGAAATGTCAGTCTTTGACCACTTTCCCAAACAGTTCAGTAATTTTTATTAAATGACTTTTAATTTTTACTAAAACATTTTTCTCAGGGTATAATGTTTCGCATTGGAATCTGGATACACCGAGAGTACTACATTATCTGCAATAAAGAAGTCACAGACTGACATTCTGAAATAAATAATAATCTCATTAAAATGTATAGTAATTTTATAGTAAAATTTAGTGTTTGTACATATACAAATTTATAATACTGTTTGTTATAAATTTTATTATAAAGTATGGTACCTTTTTTTCAGAATGTTCAAAATGTATGTGACCCTTATTTTTACAGACAGTGTAGTAATTTTTACTATGGAACATTTCTCTCAGTGTATTAAATATTTTTACTGCTACGTGAACAAGAATCAGACATCGGACTAGTTTTTATTGCAGGAGGCTAAAAGGGAGGATAAATGTGAACGTTTTTCATTTTGAATTAATCAATACGATTATCTCAGTAAATGTTTTTGCAGGTGACTTTGTTTGGTTTGAAGTTGATCTAACAGTACGAGAGTCTTGGTTACACCAAAGTTCGATAACGTAACGATTAGATTGATCGCGAAAGTATAGTTGCGTAAACTTAGTAAATAAAAGATCGCGAATTATTCAGATCACGAATTGCAGAGCCTATTTTTACTGCAATTTACTGACTAACCCATGAGAGAAAGTTATTTTATTAGTATTGTGAAGGCATCGCATAAGCAAATAATCGAAATTTATTGCTCGATGTGTAAGAGAAACCAGCTATTAAACGATCGTTTGATAATACATAATAGTCGATAAATAACACTCGAGGACTCGCTTTAATTTTTTTACGTTTGCATTTAGTCGCTGCGCTTTATTTTTCGTTGCAGAACTTATTGATCTGTACAATGCTCTCGAAGGCTATATTTTTATTACTTACGTTTGTTGCGCAGTAAATAAATACTTTTTTTTTTAAAAAAAGATTTTACACTACGATTTTGTACTAATAATTACATTTAAAATGTAATTATTTAATGGTAGAATATTAAATTACGAGAGATGAAAAAATAAGATACGAGCCAATGAAAATTAAGCGGTAATATCAGTAGTATGAGTCAGGTACAGCGAGCCGGCTTGTCGCAGTAAAAAGAAAATTAAAAAAAAAAATTATATAAAATCTAACTACTCAAAATCCTCTTATTAAATGTCTTGTCTTAAATCTTCTGCATATAAATACAGTATAGCCAGAAATAAATGTCACGGTAAAAATTATTTGCATATAATTCATACTCTTTTACAAAACCTTCTAGAAAAAACTAAAAAGTCATTCACCCTTTGTTAGCACTTCTCACATTATGATTGTTAGAGCGCACAATGTTTTTCTCTTATGTTTTCATTATAATAATAAATTGTTCTTTATGCGGTAGTACTCAATTAGTATAAAAAGAATTTCCGCGTGCCTTAATCGTTAGATAATTATAGAACACATTTCGACTGATTTTGTCCCCAGCACCGAAGCATTTAAGAAAAAATAAAAGAATAACCAAAATTTGTATTTTCCACAGTACGTGTCGGAGCTGGAGACCTATCTGACGGAGTACAGCAACGTGCTGATTCGGCAGGTGCAGGTGCAGGTGGACTACATGGCGGACCCTCGTCGCTCGAACTACACGTGGCAGCCCTGGCTGATCGCCTACGAGAGCGCCTACTACTCGAACGCCGCCAAGGCTCTGGGCACCCTGGCCGTCGCCGCCCACGTGGCGCTTCTACTCCTCATGGTAGGGCTGCGCGCCTTCATCTGACTCCAGGATCATCCGCGCCGGCGCTACTCTCGATGCTGCATCGAGACGCCGCCGTCGCCGCAGGTTTCGCACCGACAGCCCGCAGAAGGCGACCGCTGAAACCAGCGCCTTTGTGGGACTTGTGTAATGACTGTGGTTTAAGTATCGAGTTCAACGAAGTTTGTCGGATTTTCCAGTTGTGTGACGATCGATCGATGTGTGAGTTTTCGTTTTTTGTTTTAATTCGAGCCGAAAGATAAAGGTGTTAGTTCAATTCATGGTGTAATAAACTTTTGACTAATTTTTTTTTTGTTGCGTTTACGTTACGTTTTATATTCATAATAATTAAGGATGCTATTAATAGATCGCTGCTTGACATGAAATACTAGTTAATTGCGTAGGTATAGTGTATTCAGATTGAGTAATATTTACTTAATTTTTCGATATTTTTTTGTAACGAAGAGAATGGAAATAAATTATCTCTCGTAAGGAAATTAGCATTGCAAGCTGTAAGGTACCCGCAAAAAGTGTAACAAGCGAACGATCGTTAACTTTTTCCCTTGAAATTTAAAAACCCATTTTATGATTCTGTATAAATTATTGTAATAGTATACCCGCATTTACTTATTTAATGTGAGAGTCCGTTCTAATTTTTCTTTAATCACGGTAACTGATTAGTTACTATGACAATTGCATCATTTCATTTTTTTCGCGATTTTTGTACAAAATTAAAAGTAATTCTGCATACCATACATATATGAAACATTTGCAGACAATTAATAATTATTTGTTATAAGAATAATAGAAAGAAATGATTTTAAAATACAATATGTAACTGGCGACTGTATATAAATGAAAAACCAACTTCGAAACGTATAACTAACTTATATATTTTAATTATTATAAAAATGTTAATATTTTTTATGTTTAATAAATTTTCTAATAATTATATTAGAAAGTTGATTAGAGGATGTACTGGAGCGGTGTAGATATTCGGCGTAATTTAATAATCCATAATATTCAAAAATTATTACCAAACTCAAAGAAAATTCTCCAAAACTACTGTTTTTTGTTTGTTTTTTGAATTATTGGATTTACTCAAATGTTATTTACTTCACTTTGGTGTCTGTTAATGCGTAGATATTTTTTCAACAAAATAATGAAGGTTTAACTATGCTAAAACAATTAATTAAAGTTTATGTCTAAACCACAATAATAGTTATAGATATGTACACATTTTACACGTATATGAGGTTTATAACTTACATTTATTTCAAGAGGTTGAAGTTAATTGATACTAACATTTCTTCACACATTGAATGAGAAAAAGCATAAAAATAGATTTATCCTTAGATAGCACACAAAGAATATTTTTAAACTACGCTTGTAATTGTTGCCTACGTATAAAAACAACACACGTTAGTTGACTTATTTCTTCGTTAAAAAGGTGGTCCAATTCGTACGTCCTCGAGCTTTAGGTCAAGGATTATGTAAAGGTTTGTTTTTTTTTTAATTTTAGTACGTAAGAAAATCTTCGAAAAAATCATTCCACGTAAAAACCTACAAATACAAGCTTCCTCGTGTACTAATTGATCGTACCGTTAGAAATCATGAAAGGCCAAACCATATTGAGCGTGTATTACTTGTTTTTAGATTTATGGATCTATTAACGAGAATCGAAAAGCATTAAAGTCAGCAAGTAATTGATACAAAATTTTTATTTTTCGACCTAATTCATCTAATTATAGTTAACGTTAAATTACACTTATAAAAATAAATAAAAATGCAGCAAAAAAAAGGTTGTCGATAACAATATTCAAATTTTTAGTTAAACCGATGTACCAGCAATATTTGCTACGCCACAATCTGTAAAAGATGGAAAGAGGAAATTATAAAAGATAAGAGCAAAGAAAGGTGGGGACACTCACTCGCGTTATCCCAATGACGCGTAACGTTCGGCTATAAAAAGGAAACTCAAATGCCGGCAACAATGAGAAAAAGAGCGAAGCCTGGCAGTGGGTGCCGCGAACTCGCACAGCGACCTTGCGCCTCTCGGCGCTCCGGAGCCTGCGGGGAAACAAGGAGAGAGACCGTCAGAGGCAACTACTCCACGTGACGCGGGCTTGAGGTGAGGATTGGCTCGCTCGGCGCGTAGACTACCCAGAGCTCGATTTGCTCGAGCAGCCGACCGGGGCCTGCGACTCTTTCGAAGATGTCAGCGGAGATAAGCAGTTGAGTGTCAATTCGCGCGCGAGAGCTTTTATCGCGAGTCAATATTTCGATTTAGTGGGAGCGCCGCGCGCTCGGGCCACCTGATCTCTCCGTCGCATTTATCACTGATGTGCCGTATAATGCAAGTTCAGCATAAATTTTTGCTGTTCTTAGGATGCGTCGCCGTCGTCGCCTTCCTGGCCTACGGGGTCGTCGTGTGGGGGAAGAACGCAGCCGTCCGTCAGCCGCACATCATATTTATTCTGGCCGATGATATGGTAAGTGAAGTGAGAGATTTATTCTGGTTGGTGATTATAATTACTTATTGACGTCAAATAGAGCTTCGCTGCTGCGTGCTTTATGGTAATCGTTTTGATCGTTAAGACGATCAAACAATAAAATAGGAGAATAACTGATTAGTGTAGGGTACAGCATTTTCAAATATTACAATTAAATTTAAAAAAATGAATAAATAATATCAGTTATAAAGTCAAACAATAAAATAGTAGAAGAACTGATTAGTGTAGGGTACAACATTTTCAAATATTACAATTAAATTTTCAAAAATGTATTATAAATAATATTAGTTAATTCGGTATGTTTTTTTTTTTAATAATTAATATTGAGAATAAGTAATTTCAGAAAGAGAATTTAAATCGGTAAAATAAGCAGCTATTCAAGTCAAAGAAATCAAATATGACATATGTAAAAATGAATTCAGACTATATGAAGCTCAATGACTTACAGACGCCACTCAGGAAGTTTTGTATAATAAGCTTATTAATCCATTTTGAAATATAGGATTTTTGTGGAAGTACAATTTTGTAAAATAGCAATATCCATAGCAGAAGATTGCAATTCAAGCCGTAATTTGGAATGAATATATTTTATAACTCATTTCGAACAATTCAAAAATTATCGAGTCCAACGATGATTATTGAAGGGAACATTGTATTTTATGTAACTTTTTCAGACGGGGCATCAACGATTATAAACAAATTAATATGATATCAGATTTTATTTTTATATAATTATTATTTCAAATTTATACTTTTACTTAATAGCATATTAATTGATTGAGGATAGAAATAAAGATAATTCTTCTTCCTTTTGTTAAAAAACAAAAAAAAACTTTTAATGATAGAGGAAAATGTAGTTAAAAATATCTATATTTAGCACTTATTCTTTTCCAGTTTTATTTATATTTAAAAGATAGTATTAAATTGCAATTTTAATTATAAGAGAAAAGAAAAGTGTCGAGAAAAAAATTCCACTGAAGTTTGTTTACTCATACTGTAAGAAAATAACAAAATAATAGTACATTTCGATACAACTGCGAGAATGTGTTTTTGTATTATTATAAAAATTTTGTTGGTATAAAGGGTGTAAAATCGATGTAATACTTTTTTTTATGCACTGTTAATTATATTTTATTAAATTTTTATGTGACAAAATATCGATACGTATTAGTTATCAATTGTTTACATAAATAATTAAGTTTTTTTTATTAGATAAAGGAAAGAAAATTGAATGAATGATAACATATACATTTTATTTGAGGAAGCTACGTGCCAACGAATTGGCAGCGGATTTTTAATTTGCAATCTTAGTGGATCGCATCTTCACGCATCTGCGTCAGCTGACTAAAAGTGATATTAATTTCTTCAGCTTTAAATGTAATTATAGCAATTTATCCTCTAAAGTAACTTTTAGGGTCGGAACGATGTCAGTTTTAACGGAGCCAATGAAATTCCAACTCCAAACATTGATGCCCTCGCTTACAACGGAGTGATATTAAACAGGCATTATGCCCTGCCGATCTGCACGCCCTCGAGAACGAGTTTGCTCACTGGTCGTTACGCTATCAGAGAGGGTAATTAACGAGTTTCAGAATTCTAAATCTATTATCCGAAAAAAAAACTTTTTAAATTACATTTAAATTCTAAATTTAAATAATATTATACTTAAAAATAGTTTAAAATTTATAAAATTTCTTTCTTATAAAAAAAGGACAAAAATATTTGTCGAATTTAATTATGGTCGAGTAACGTATGTCATTCATTATATCAATATCAGGGATGCAAGGATACCCAATGAGAGCGGGAGAAGCGCGAGGTATACCATTAAATGTGACTCTTATGCCCGAATACTTTCGAAAACTTGGCTACTCGACGAGGCTGGTTGGCAAATGGCACCTGGGCTACTTCACTCCGGACTACACTCCGGCCCGGCGGGGCTTCGATTCTTTCTTCGGATACTACAATGGCTTCATCACTTACTTCAATCACTGGATTCCACAAAACCTAACTGATACGGTAATATTTTTTTATTTGTGTTTTCAGCTTCTAGATAAAAAGATATAACATAAATCTTTTAGCAATTACGATGTAACCACAGTCTGCAAACCTTGCAGACTGTAAGTCAATGAAAAAAGTATGACAAATGGCACTAGTAATTACTTTTGGTAAAAGGATGTAGACAGACTATCGAGATTATAGCGTCGATGTAACGTAAGAAAAGTTCATTTTAAAAAAGGCCTATTTACTTGAGGTAAAAAAGGCCTATTTACTAGGTACACTTGAGCAAAGTAAACTCTGCCAGAAGCTGATAAACTTGTGATATCATTTGCATGGTACCCTAAGTTTATCAGGTTTTGGAAGAAGTTATTTTATTTTATAGTTCTAAAAATGGCAAATTAAAGTATGCTTTTTTTGAAATGTACTTTTTAGAGGCGACGATAGGATCATATCCTGTTCGTTGTAAAAAGTCAATTTAAAAATATCATCAATCACAAAATAAAGTATGTAACATTGCCAACATATGACATGAGACAATTTTAAATTCAAATTTCTTGAAAGCATAAGAAAATGGAGTTATGCCCCAGAAAGCAACAGATATAAATACAGAAAACTATTAATTTCGTTAGGTATTTCGAAAAAAGAATGAAAAAAGTTAAGCTTAACTCATAAATTGTACGCCGTGCTTTATTTAACAGCGCAAAAAATTGTAGGCTAAAGCAATAATTCTTTAGAATTATTTAGAAAACTTTATAAGAGTGCACGAGCTACATTTATAACAACGGCATGTTTAAATCATTTTTTAAGATTTGTTTACATATTCTGCTAGAAATCTTACAGCGGATTCTTGCGTATCAGGTTTTGTTATCTTAAGAAAGAGCTTTGCAAAAATTACGCCTCACCCAAAAAAATAAAATTTATTCGACCTGCTTTGAAAAAAGTGAGAGATAGCTTTATTGCAAGTAGGCAATAAATCTTGAAGTTTCGTTTGTACTCTTCACGCGCATCCTTATAAATATATAGAGCAAAGTCGAATACGTTACATTATTTCTAACGTATATCATTATTTATGTTATTATAGACTTTTGATGTATTTCTATAATTCTCTGATGATGTACATATCATTTTTCCCGAATGGAAAAAACACATTTAAAATTTCTGCAATGAAAAATGCAAATTTACACACAAACACAAAAGAATATTTTGAAATGTTCATTCAAAAAACAATATTTAAGACTTTTGTCATGTAAAAAGATCACTTTCGCGAGATCTCCGTGAAAAAAAAATCCATTTCACGAGACTTCTGGGGAAAAACAGGTTTAAAATGGCAAAATATTCAAAAATATTTTTCTTCGCGACACTCAGAAGAAAGTCTTTTTCGCCGGAATCTTGAAGTGAAAATGTACGGTTTCTTCTTCGGAATATTCATTATATGTTCTATTTGTTTGTTACCGGTGGCTTTGCGATTCCTTAAATTATAGATCAGTATAAATTTTTACACAAAAATTCTCTTGGAAATTCTTCACTTAGATTTTAAACGAACAATCACGAAAGTATAAGCATTATGATTTCAGTCACCAATTTCAAATTGTTATGTGTTCAGTCTCGTATAATCGTAAAACAGTGCAAGTCAAATATATACAATGATAACGTCGGTTATACCGAGCATCTTTTTGACTTTTAAGGGGGTCATATACCAATAAATTTAGAATTACAAAAAGACCTGCAAAAATAAAATTATAGTAATTAGTAAGTT
>JAWWEN010010735.1:0-24236 GCA_035582955.1 Sycophila texana | reverse complement strand
GAAGAGTGTGAAAGTAGTAGCAATTAAGCGTTTGCTTTTTTGTTTTTGTCGTCTCCCAACTAAAATAATCAGCGCGCGAAGCGCGCGTGTGAATTCTAGTATAATATAAAAATGTTTTTTAAAAAAAGCACTATTATATTGTACATATTATAGTCAATTGATATACGATCTCAGTTTTAAAGTCTGACGTAAAACTAATAATTCAGTAGCTGCATCGTGTCTATTGATTACTTACTTTCATCGAGTTAATTAAATTTTGGCAAACGTATCTAATAAAACGCTATTAGCCAATCAGTGTCGAAAGCTATTAACTAGAGTTTAGGTTAGTCCGGGCAGTTTAACGCAGGCGTAAGTCGAGTAGCCTCGGCTCCCGTCAGCACGTTACGCTGTAATAGATCCTATAGGCTTGTCAGGCTTTCAATCAGACTCCGAAAATAATTTCAATTTACTTTGATGCTAGATATATGTAGATGGAGCAATTCAGATCTTTCGGGTTTAATGCATACAGTGTGGCATATTTCTAAGGATAAATATTGATACTTGAGCAAAGGACAAATCACGTATGTAAATGGCACATCTAAATATTTGAATAGATTCAATTGCGTGATCCGGAAATTTTATTCTAACAACTTCATCTGACTTGAAATTTGGTGATTGACAAAGTGGTCAAACAATTTACATGTCTAAAATTTATCTATTTAATTGTAGCCTTGTATATGTATTGATTCCGGCGGTTCGGTTGAAAAAGGTATTATTATTAATTAAGATTTTGCTTGAAAAAAAGTATAAATTTTAATTTTTGCTTCGAAAACGTGTCGATTCAGATTTTTTCCTAAAGAAGGTGTCAATTTATATTTTTCTTGAAGAAGGTGTTAATTAAGATTACGAAGTGCAAAATTTGAATTGACACGTTTTTCATGCGAAATCTTAATTGACACCTTTTCCCACCGAACTGTCGATATATGTTTTATGAGGTATATGTATTGATATATATGTATTGATTTATGGGTGCAGTTCATTAGTATAGTTGGAAATACTGTATATATATCAATCGAGGCTCTAAACTTGTTACTCCGAGGGTGAATGATCATTTCCACGTGGACACCTTCTAAAGTTTCTTATCTGACAGAGCCGATCTTTTCACCGATGATTATTAGAATAATTTCGCCGCAAGTTCCTCATGTACTGTATATATATAGCTAGTGATAGTTGAATCCTCGTCACCTCGCGCCCACCGTGGGACTAGCCTCGAGCTCTTCCACTCGCCGACGTGACCTTTAAGTGCGTATAATTACAATTCAAGACTTTTCTCCGATGGTAATCGATGAGGAGTTGTGTACATGTTTCTTTCGTTCGTCTTTTATTATTAAACTTTCATATTTATATTATTTTGATAATTTCAACGAATTTAATGTTGTGCTCACTGGAAATTCGCGCGACTCTCACTTTTGCATATATTTCATAATTTATCAATTTTTTCCAATCGCTGTAATATTTATTGTAAAAGAAGAAAGTGAAATGTGAAATTCGAAGAAAAAAGAACACTTTCAATGACACGACGACTCTGCTGAAAATATGAATATAACTTAATTGCATTATTTACTTTTAAATTTTTAATTTTAATACTTTTTAGTTTTATATCAAAATATTTATTAGCAGATGAGATAAACATCAAATTTATATATGATATAATATAATAAATAAATATAAAACGAAGTATCTGCGGGTTATAGACGAGAAAAACATTGTAGCCTATCACCTACGTCTTTCAGAGCGGATTTTAGACTTAGAAGATTATGGAACAATTTATAGGGCATAACGTTGAAAGTGGTAAGGCCATAGATGCTTTTGAGAATAAATGTACACAGTAATCTTTCATAGTATTAATACTAGTAGTTTGAGGCTATTGTTATTCTTCGTTATTTTCAACTGTTTTAGACAAAGTACTTATTTACTAAACGTAAGTAAAATATTTATAAATTTATTGCACGTATTTGAAGGCTTTACTCTCGCTCTAAGAGAAATGTTTTATTAACGTTTAGTACAATGTGAAAAAAGTATTACAAACAATACCATTTGTCTGGGTATGTGGCGATAGACTATCTAATAAATAAATAAATAAATAAATAAATAAAATACTCTACAGTAAAATTTACCATAAATATAATAAATTGTTCTGAACAGTATTGGAAAAAATCTTCTATACGTACAGCAAATATTATATTATTTTACTGTAATGCAAATTTTACTGTAGATTATAATAATTTTTATCTGACAGTCGAGTCATGTTCCTAAACAGATAGTAGTCATTTTTTCAATATTTCTTTTTCAGTGTACGAGTTCAGTAATTCGATGACAGAGTAGTGTAAATAAAAAAAAAATTACTAAACTGTCTAGTAATTTTTAGTACATTAAACAATATTTCATGAATATTCAGTAAAATTTCACGGCCAATAATGAAAAAGTCTCTAAATGGCAGTCTATGACCAATAAAAAGGGCAGTACTATACAGTAAAACTTACTAAAATATTTCCTTCACTGCGCATATTCCTAATAAATAAACCAACAAATAAATAATTAAACAAGTAAACAAATAGATAAATAAATAAACAATACACTCAATTTCATTTTGGCGTCAAGCCGTTCAGATCGGCTAATTCCTGCTCGCCTGCATCCCCTCCTGCCTCGCGGCCTGGATTTCAAAAGGGAGCTTCATTAAAAAAGCCTCGGGGAGTGAGTAAGAGCGGGCACGGGCGAGCGCGAGCGACAAACGAATGTAAACCTCTTCCTCTCTCTTTTTCTCGGCATCTGCGGCTCGGGTAAAAGTCAAGGATCGCGCGCGTCTCCCGGGAGCCTCGGCGGACTCTCTCGCTCGTGACCTCGCGGGTAACGGCTCCGCGAGCGCGCGCGTGCCCTGGCACTATGCGGCCCCCGCGAACCTGTCCCGCCGATGATGAGCAGCCGCGACTCCAAGAGCATGACCTCTCGCGCCGCCTCCGAGCCAGCCGTGCCTACAGCCGACGCACTGTCTACGCTAAAATCCAAATTTTACTGCATTTTACATACATATATATACATTTCACTTTTTTTACTCTATTTTAGTTTTTAAATTATTGTTTAATCTTTAATATTTTTAATATAAGATTTGAAAAAAGTGTGGCTCTAAGAGTCTATGATCTCTCGCACTGCCTCATTTGCCCGCGGCTGCTTACAGCCGATGCACTGTCTGCACTTAAATCCAAATTTTACTGCATTTTACACCGTTTTATTTCACTTTTTTTACTCTATCCTATTTTTTAAATTATTGTTTAATCATTAATATTTTTAATATAAGATTTGAAAAAAGTGTGACTCCAAGAATCTATGATCGCGCCGCCATTGCCCGCGGCTGCTTACATCCGACGCACTGTCTGCACTAAAATTCCAATTCTATTTGGTTTAAAGTAACTTTGTTCCTTTTTCATCAACTACATTTGACCTACAAATTGAAGGTCACTTTTATTAAAAAATGTATATAAATTAACTAAATGTATATTTATAATTTGTTGATTTAATTTTACATTACATTAGCTTTTATTGGTCATAAGATGAATTTTCGAGTCATGAAGTGTGCTTCACTATATCTGAATTCTTATTTGATTTTTGGAATACTATTTTCACTTTTTATCCTAAGCACCCGGCCATTGTGTGTTCGCGACTATTTTACATTTTCCTTTTTCCTTTTTCCTCTCGAAAGAATATCAGTTTTATTAGTCTTCGTTGTCTGTCATTTGAATATAATAGGTGTTTAAGCTTATTGCTCGTTGGAATTGCTTGTTTTCCATACACAATGCTTCTCTCCTCTTCTTACTGAAAATAAATAAATAAATGATTCAATCAATCATATTAAACAACGAGCTGATAGTTTAATTAAATTGATTTTGAAAGATTCATTATATATTCGTACAATAAAGGAAGATTTACCTGCACTTAGGGATACTTCAAGAAATTGTTTATTAAATGTTGAAATGTTTGAATTATACACTTTTAAGTATATTCAGTCACACGATACTATTCTTATTAAATTATTACATTTTATCAATTAAACAGTATATTAAATAGCACCACATATACACTCTACAAACTTTCGTAATGAAAACTATTTAAAAAAAAATGAAAGAAACAAATCCTGGTTTTATATTGCAGAAGAATGTGCTTATCTGATAAAATGAAGCATTTCACAGGCTATATTCTGGATAAACAGATTACATAATTTTAATAAAAATGTAAAGATGGTCAATAAATATTTAATAGGCAAAAATATCCTTATACACTCTCCAGCTCGTAGCTTCTTTCATAAAGATAAGTATTTAATACCGCGTGCATACACATCTCCCCACATAATGAATTAAGTATACATAAAATAAACCAGGTAGATAGCAGATAAAACCGAGCGAAGAAAAATGATCAGATCGAAAGCAAAAAGAAGAAAAAAAGAGAAAAAAAAATCAGGCTCATCTCTGGTGTAATTTCTGGTTTGCATCGTATCGCCCCTATACCGGCGCAATTTACCATCATCGGCCGGCGAAGGCGCGCGCAATTCGCAAGACTCCTGCGAGGAATATTCTGAATTTATAGATTCCCTCGGAGGCGCGAGAGGCGCGAGCGAACATCGCGGCCCGCGCGATGATTATTATCCTCGATTCACTTTCACGCGCCCTCGGGTCGTCTCGCGGGTGCGCGCATTATATTCGCGCATGCGCGAGGACGCCGGTGAAACGCCGTCGTTGTCGATCCGGTACTTCGTAATCTTATCGTCGCTAAGATCGCGAGGAAATTCGCATTTATCTGCTGTGCCGTTTGACTTCTAAATGGCCAAATGTTAAGGACAGGGTTTTTGAATTTGACGAGGTGTTTATACTTCGCGCTTTTAAGACTCAATTGTCCTTTTCAAAATTATTTACGTATACTCTTTTTTTTATTTATTTATTTTTTTTATCAGATTTAAATTTTTCGTAATTTTAACATCTGATTTGGGTTTATAATTATACACTTGCACTAAATGCGGATTACACAAGTATTTGGGGCCTGGTAATCAATCAATAATTATATATACTATGTATACAAAATAAGAATATTTAAAGTTTTCTAATTGATCGAAGCTTTATAAGTTTACAAGAAAAGCTCTGCAAAAATGACGTAAAAAGGGCGGTTTTCAAGCACTGAAAATTTTTTCAGGCATGTATCCCGGTATTTTTTAACGGAAACTAGAACTGTTTGAGAAATTTTGTAATTTTTACAAGTAAAGCTCCGTAATTTTTACGAGAAAAAACGTGTAACTGTCATAGAGCTTTACATGTAAAAATTCAAAAGTTCAATATTCCCATCAAAGTTTCAATATTTAGATAAAAATTACAGGATTTTCCCGTAAAAATTTCTAGTGCTTGAAAATCGTTTTCGATTGCGTTTTTTTTTCAGGTAATTTTCACGGGGAGCTTTATCGTAATTTTTATGAGAAAACTCTCGCAGGGAAACAATAGGAAGACTGTTTTTATTTCGACGATTCAACACACTTTTTTTTACGTTTCTCATGAACATGGGATAATTAGCTATTAAAACGATTTTTATTAGCTACTGCTAATTATTTTTAAGTAGAAGAAGAAATAAAAGAAGAAGATAGGAAATAAAGCTTACCGAAACGACGTCAAAGAATCAAGAGCTTTTTTTATATCGGTTCGTATATACGAGATCGACTCTTTTATACCTTTAATTCCACGTATTTTTAAATATTATTACTTAAATTAATTTCATTGTTCAAATGAAAAATATTAGCTCGATAATGTAGCTTAACATAATAGAATACTATTACTTAACAAAATTTGAGTGCTTTTGTACGCGAAATTTCAATATAATAACTATTATCCAATTCAATTAGACAAAATATGCGGGAATGTAACAACAAATTCCAAGTAATAGAAATTTAAATATACTCTCAGGCAGCAAGTACTATCTTGAAGGTTATCCGTATTCTTCAATGCATCTTCTAGGAAAAAGCAATTTTCTGCTCGCGGGACCGCGTCAAAAGCTACAAGCGTTTCTTTATCTCTCTGCCAACGCACAATCGACTGATAATATTTTTATCAACTATTGATGTTGCTGCAAAACGATTAGTCAATAATAATAAATCTTGTCAATCCTCAAAAATTATTAATAAGTATAATAAAATAGTACACGTTATCTAAATGTCAGAAGCAGTTGAATGCACACGTGCCATCGCCGTAAAGCTCATGAAAGTCGCACATGGCGAGCTTTGCGTGTATATCCCTTTGGTTAGTTAGTTTCAGGTATCTGATGTATGTACAAGTTACAGCACAGAACGCAGAACGTACGGTACGTCGAGATTTACCTCTGATTTATCTCTTTGTATATTCACTGTCTTTGAGTCCGTTTCATCTGCAAACCGATAACGCATACAGTCTATCTCTGCTGTACGTCTTATTTTATTCTTCGCTCATGTTTTCTTTTTTATTGAGACTTTTTTTTATTGATTGTATGCATGGGTAGTGAAGATGTATTTATTTTATTTAGCAGATGAATAGATGATTCACTCACGTAGATCAATCAGTTTTGAAAATACACGTTGCATACTACTCACAAACTTGTAGTGCCAAATATATTAAGATGTATATATTTATCTGATATTTTATAAGAATATTATATAAACATCATTGATTTGATCAGTTACCATAAATTAGTAGATAAAAGAATATTACTATAGTGTGCGAATATAGTCGAAAGTATCTTAATGCGGTAATGGGTTGCAAGCTACTGACATAATATATGCTGATGAGATTCAATTTGCTCATATCATCCAGCGTATCTCAATGCTGCATGATTTATCCGATTAGTGAGGAAAGGATGTTATTTTTTATTTGATTATTTCAGTAGTGATAAAAATTGTTAAAAATAAAAAAATAAATGTAAGTTACCTAAACTTAGCAACTGAATCATTGTGAATACCTACCATTGATGATCAACATTTATCTTCAATGTCAGTATAATTTGCATAAAGGTAACGTTATTAACCCGTCTTATTCTTCTTTTGGCATTTTTTGCCCACACAATTGAATGTGTTGTGTCACAAATTGATGGCCATATCGTTTTTTTTTTTGTTTTTTATTTAACTGCATTCTTCTCCCTGAGCTCCATTTGATGAATATCAAAGTAGGTGGTTACGTTGCGTTGATAGGAGCCTGTAGAAAGTGGGTTGATTTTTATTTTTGTTCCAAATCACTCTTATATTGAATGGTTGGTGCGACCCACTATATTTCGTAACGTGACTGTTAGTTTTTTTTCAATGGCTAATTCATTACGTATTCCTTTTTTATATCACTCTATTGATATGTTCAAATACGTAAGTATACTATACGCATTCAAAGAGCTTTTTTCTCCGACGAATTTGAATGGCCTCTAATTAATATAAACATTATAATAGTCACTTGAAAAAAAAACGTAATTTAATCGTTTAGTCAACCGTTCAATTTGCGCTTAAATGGAATATTTAAATGAACCGTTCGCCACCTGCTCGACGGGCTAATAGAGTTGTGAAGCCAAGCAAGACAAGCCTGAATTCGGTAGTATCGCATCTGCAGCGCAGAGGCGGTTCAGGCTAATCGAAATTCACGCGACATTCATCCGAATTGTGTCAATTGTGTCGGGCCATGGGTGGCATTAATCGAGACGTTCGTGCATACGTAAGAAGCCTGTTCTATAATTGCGCATAGAGCGCGATAAATTTAATGACGATCAGTGCAAGATCGATCATCCGTGGCACCAGCTATTTGAATATCGTATAATGTTGGAGGATGCCTTCCAAGTGCAAATCTTATTATGCTGTTCCTCAGTATTTCGGAGTAGAGCTCAAAGCTACTGTGAGGATCTTATATAATTACTTAATTAATTAAGATCTTAAATACGTTCTTATTAATATACATCAAGCAGAGAGGATGAAGGATTAAGATAACTATTAAGGCGCTTGATGATTTTAATTGCGCAAATTTTAAATAAACATAGTATTTTATTATGGTTCAAAGCACTCGTGCAGTCGCACTGAAATAAGTCAGTTTATTATAAAAAATAAAAACAATTTTATTTTGATAAATTGATTCGTTAAATCAATCGCTTTTATTATTTGAAAATAGTATTTTAATTGAATAAACAAATGTACTCATTTAACTTTGGTTTTTAATCTACAGTGAACAGAATTGGAACACTTTTTTTCAAAATATTTTGTCAGTTACTAACGATGGTTTGGTATCATTTATTTATAAATGAAATTGGGAATTTGACTAGCAGTTTTAATTAATTAAAGTAATTAGCTTAAATTTTGATTACACATTTTGTTCCCTTAAATAAATATTCTGCAGTGTAAATAAATATACAATTTACTTTTTTATACTTTTGAAACGTGAAATAATTAGTATACCCAAAATAATATCGTTAATAATCGTTAATAATCACAAATCAGTAATATTCGTTAATATCGTTAATAATCAGAAATACTATAATAATCGTCAGTATGCATGCAAAAATTTAAAAATACTTACGTTAAATAAGAATTCCAGATTAATCGACTTAGGAAAAATCTCAAGCATGCCATCAATTACCTCATTGTATATGATTAGGCATTCGATATTAGCATCTATCGAAGAAACTGAAATCGGCATGGAATTCCATCGGGAGCGATTGCACGTCTATTATACGCATCGCACGCGCCGTCCTCTATCCTTTTCTTTCGCGCAGCGTAGGAAGAAACCGGCAGCGTCTATGGCGTTGCGACATGCTAATACGCGCGTTCGGCAACTCTTTGACGGACGAGCCTGCGTGCTCGATATTTCTTCCTGAGTGGTTGTATCGGTGCGCCGCTACAATGCGGCAGATAGTCATCTACGGGTGCTCGAGCCGCTCTAGATGCTTTAGATGCGAGTCGATAAGTAGGTACCACCACCACCACTAAATGCTCGCCAATTTCGATTGCAAGCGAGTGCACGCAAGAGCGTATACCGCAACGCGATTGGAGCCGAGGATTGGAAAGTATATATGAGCCTCGAAATATGCTCGTACGTAGTATATATATTGTATCTGGATAATAGAATATTACTGCTGACTTTGAGGAGGGTGCCGGACTGCCTGTAGATTCTGGATTTCGTGGAAACTATAAGCCACGGAGAAAAAAAGATTGTACACATTTGACTGACATTTTGTTATTACAGCTATATTTATTTTTGTTCGTGAGAGGGATGGTTTCATGTACATATCGACGTTACGGTGGAGAAAGTTTCGTTAAGATTTTACATGAAAAAGATGACAATTGAAAATTTTGCTTGAAAAATTGTGTGCTTGAAGAAGGTGTCTTATTTTACTTGAAAAAAGTATGGATTGAGATTTTGCTTAAAAAAGGTTTAATTAAGATCTTGGTTCGAAGAAGAGTCAAGTGTATAATTTGAATTTACGTATAAGCTTTATTTTTTAATATTAATACTTCAGTCTTATTTAATTATCAATCAAGTGGGGAAGACCCACACTGTATAAAAATTTATAATAAAACACTTTAATTCTTGTGCATTTAAGAGCTTCTCTTTTAATTAACTTTTTGCTATATCGATAACTTTTTATGGAATTAATATTTCTTAGAGTAGCTTAGAGTAGTTAAGGCTTAAACAATTAACTTTTTGATTTAATTTTTTAAGTAATTAGACAGAATTATCTAAAACTTGAATACATCCTAAATTAGAAACTTTTATTAACAGTAACGTAATTATATTCCTAATATATTATTATACTGTTGAAAATTATCACCATTTTCCCTTTAAGCTTCAAAACTATTAAACCTTGCATAAGTTCCAAAATTGTCGGTTACTTCCATTTTTACAATTTCTACTTCAAATATAAAAGCTTAAAAAATCCTTGATCCAGAGGTTCAACGCTCTCGCACACTGTTAAAAAAGCATTAAATTTAACGTAAATTAATGCATGTACTTAAAATTCAGTTCATGTACGTACATTAAATTTATATCATTTACATGAAACTTAATAAAAATTACATTAATTTACTTTAATTTTTACATTAATTTATATTAAATTTAATGTAATTTACATTAAATTTAATATAAAGTACATTAAATTAATGTAAATTAAGGTCATTTACATTAAGTTTAATGTAATTTAATTAAATTTAATGTGCGTACATGAACTAAATTTTAAGTATACATGCATTAATTTACATTAAATTTAACTATTTTTAACAGTGCACCGTTTGTTAAGAATTCCGTGAATTATCAAGCTAATGACGCTGTCAACTCGAACGGCAGTGCGACAAAAAAAAAGCTCGAGAATAAAATACGAAGTGCAGCGAGCGAGGTGCGCGTCAACGGCTGCTCGTCGGCGGGTAGGTATAAGGAGTGTCACACGACGTGCCGTCAGACGCAGCATTGGCCTGCCGCCGATTCCATCGATCTCTCGCGCGCAAATTTCATTGAGCGAAGCTCCGCGGCGTCCACGGATGTGTCGCGCATCTGCCCCCTCTCAGCTTCACCGATCCGCTGCTTGTCTGAACTCCAGCTGACGGCTGATGATTTGTGCTTTCGATGTTATTCGCTGGATTTTAAAAAAACTAGCAAAATCAACTTTTTTCATTTATTTATTTATTTACTATTATTAAACGGGTGTACAGCTCTTTACAAATCATTCTTATAAATTGCTTTAAGCGCATAATAATTTCCTAGGAAGCTACAGTATTTAATTTTTAAATCTTTGAATTTAGACTTTTAAATTTATAGCGCCATTTAGCCAGATATGCCCGTGCGCCAATCAAATTGCCTTTTAAAATGCTTGACAACATCCTGTCATCACTTTTTAAAGAGAGGATTATCCTGCACACCTTCTAGCTTCTCTTTTTAGCTTTGCTGCGATATATTCACTGGGTGTATGCGTGTGCTTTCGTAAGATTATTTTTAATCTTCTGGTTCAGATTTTTTTGGAGATTATAAAGTTATACCGCTAATTGCGGATTAAATGAGAGAGGCGGTAGGGCAGTGTCCTCGTTAATAAAGAAAAAAAATACTGAAATGTATTGTCAAGGTATTAAATAATCGAGGAATTTTTTTTCATTTTGAATTAATTTATAATTATATTATTAATACAACTTGAAATAAACTGTAAAATCGTAGTGCAAGTGTTATCTAAATTTATTTTTGCTATTGCAGCCATTTATTTTTCTTCGTCGTTATTCGATTTTATTTTATTTAACATTTTTATTGATTCTTGTATTTTGTTACTTTTCGTTCAATTGTAACACACAAAATTATTAGTGTTAAATAAATGATCGACTTTTCAAATAAAATAATTTATCATTCACATTTTCTTAGTCAGTTTCACATTGTCAGATTTGTAGAGTATACTAGAAAAGCTTACAAAGCTTTGTCCGCCAACAGAAATAAATAGTAAATTTTGTAAAACGACTTCCTGGGTCCTTTCAATTACATATTATCATATGTAGGGTACTTCCCGACTACCCTGACACTTGGACGCGGTGAAAACATCCAGGACTTTGACAGACGGTGCGTCGAGTGGTTTCTGGTCGACTTGTCTCATTCGACACTTTCACTTTGACGCGGTCACGAGCAAGCATTTTGGCGCTATTTTACGCTCCAATCCGCGGTTCGCGATCCATCATCCAAATTACTGATTAGGCCGGGCGTGCAGGGGACGCTTCTATTCCGTATATTCTTTTAAACGCTTAATCATCTCGTTCGGATGATTGACGCGTTGCATGTTCGAATGTGCGATCGATTTGCGCCGAGAGTGCTGCGGCTGATTTAATTGACACTGCCAAGCGGCTCGTTAAAATAAGCATTTTAACGAGCTAAAATTGGTCATTTGAAAAACTATTAAAGTATATTATAACTCTGTGCGGTAAAATATTTTTGAAAAAAAAGCGAGGAAAAGAAAGCGAGACGTTCTCACGTTTAATCATCGCTAAAAGGCAAAAATGCATGATTTTATAATCAGCTATTCGCTGATGAATGGGTCTCATCCGCTCATCAATCCTGAACATTACAGAGCCGGGAAAATGTCCGTTTGACTTATAATATTACATTTTTCTTGTTTATTCCAATATTCATGACTATTGATTAAGTAATCAAAGCCGGTGGATTTGAGTAGTTTTCTTAAGTAATAAGACATGAATAATAGTTAAATAAATACTTGTTTGTACAACTTTAATGAGCATTGGTTACTTAAAAAAGGTATTAATGATGGAAAAATTACTTGATTTATGTGAATCTTAATTATATAATAGAAGACAAACGGGTACGAACTAAAACCTTAAATCTTTTCATAATATCTAAAATCTTAGTTCATACTCGTTTGTACGAATTTCGATTATATAATTGAGATTCATAATTACAGAACATACATTAGAAAATGTTTTCTTTTATCTTCTAATTAAAAAAATTAATTCATTAAACTAAAGTACTAATCATTTTTTTAGTAATTAAATCAATTGAAAAATGTAATAGAAAAAGACATTTGATAAAATTTTAAAATTTCTATTTCTAAAAAGAGACATTTCTAGTAAAAATAAACTGTAGTGAGACTAATGGTGGTTGCGGTGGACGCGCAGTTCCAAGTAATCACAAAATGTCTCGAAAAGAAAGTAGAAAATGAAGAGACGCATATATACATATTGTAAAACCAATGGTAGTAAAAAAGTCCGCGGCCAACGTCCTAATACTACAAGTGATCGATTGCTAAAAGAAAGAAACGCCGTATATGACATGGGTTTACTAAAAAGTAGAAGGAAAAAAAGTAACATGAATTTTCAACTTAATCCTCACGAAATCGTTTTCACCGATGATTAAAACTTTTTTACGATCGGCCGTTACATTTCTTTCTCTCGCAACAAATGGCACACAATTTTATGAATAATTCTCATTGATAAAATTGATATTTTATTTATTTTTCATGCTAAACATTTCAGAAATCAATAGATTACAATTATTAAGAAGTCAGGTAGTGGAGGCACGTTGAAAGGACTCTCATCCCCTTTTTACGAGAGTACATAAGCCGCGAAGTAGCGGAGGCACTCTGCAGCGCTATTAAATTATTGCCGTGGCGAAGATTTTGCACAAAATAAAAATGAATACGTGGCGAGAAAGGTAATGCGCGGCTTTTCATTCGTTTGATGGAGAGTATGAAAAATGCACAAAAAAATAAATATATAGAGAACTCCACTCGCGTCAATATTTTCCATTAAAAGTTTCGCCGCGAAAATACACACCCCGCGGCGTTATTATGTTATATATATATAAATTTGTTCTAAAATAAAAAACGCGCGCGCTCCTCACGGAATTATCATCATATTCGCGGGAATAATTTTAATGGGCGGTTAAGAGCTGGCGGAATTTTGATGAGAAAACAGCGCATAAGGTCATTTCACGCGTCGGATGTCTTTTACGAAGGCCACAAAGTGGAACGACTGTGTCGCTTATTATTCGGCGGCTTCAAATGAAGCCCCGTGAGCCTGAGGCAGTAAAACGCGCGGAAAGACGCGGGTAATGCTTTTTTTACGAGCGTTTGGCGCACGAGAGTTTCGTTTCCCTGTTTCGAAAATGCAGAGTCGTCTTCGAGGGCGAGCCTACTGGGCCCGGGACGCTTGCCGCCAAAGAATATATATATGTATCTTATTTTACTGAAAAAAAATTTAATTCGAACACAAGTATCTTAATTTATATGATTATATAATTTGTAAGTATTTTTTAACTTCTTTTATCACAGAATTCTTAATAAATTAAAGAAGCTAATCCTCTTATTTCTTGCCCAAAAAATTATCAACTATTATCAAAAAATTATCAAACTATTTAATTCATATAATTACTGAGATTGAAGGATTGAATCTTGATTGAGAGTCATAGTAGTTCAATGACCCTTTTTTTTTTTAATTTTTGAATTTACATTTGATAATGTGCGTACAATCCGGAACAATATTAGTAATCATCCATGACAATAATTATTAATGTTTTTATTATTATTAGTTATTCTAATAAAACATAATACATACACTGAGAGAAAAATTTAATAATTTTCAGTAAATATTTACTTCAATAGTACTTGTTAAATATTTCTTTGAATCAAGTAATTATTTTTTTGAACCTACTAAATTTATTTAGAAATAAATAAATTCATTTAGTTTTAAAGAAATATTTAACAAGTACTATTGAAATAAATATTTAATTAAAATTACCAATTTTTTTTCAGTGTATGAATGTTCCCGGATTACGATTTTCTTTATTATGTTTTCTCTCGATCTTCCAAATTTTTTTAAAAATTAAATTTTTTATACACGCCCTAAGTGTATATAGTACAGGCTCAGGGTCTTAAAGGCGGCTCTGTGAAAATGTTGTTTGCAAAAGGGACCGTCGAGCGCCCCGTGCGAATGCTCTCGCCGCGTTTCCCCATTAATACGACGTTCGCATGCCACTTGAGTGTGTGCATTTGTGTGTGGGTGCCTTTCTGATTCGATGCTCTTCTTTCGTGTTGCAGGTGTTGCGGCTACTACCTTCGTACCGGGCCACTGCGAGGAAAAGGTGAGTTCACTTGGGTAACGCTTTATAACCTTGCGGCTGCCGCGTTGCATTACCGCTGCTACCGGGCTGCTCAATCAAAGTGAGATGCGTCGTTGCGCTGCAAGCCCGCGATTTTCTAAGTAGCTTTAGTCGTCCTGATTTTTTGATTTTTTTTTCATTGACGATGATACTGCTTTATTGTAAAATTTTGTGTATCAGCAGAAATTTATTAATTTTAAGTTTTTCTTTTATGATTTGTCGATTTTTTTGCTTCTTCGTAGAAGCTTTTGTATAGGGTGGAAAAAAGCTTACGAAAAACGAATACAGAGATTTTTTTGACTCAGTCATTTATATAGCTGAATTATTTATTTGTTTATTGTATTTTTTCGAGTTGGGTTACTGAACTCTATGGAGAGGAAAAATTAATGCTAACTAGGAAGTGCTTCAACCTTTCGGCTTCCGGATTTTTCAGAATTTTTTCAGAATAATTCTTGAATAAAAAAAATAATGAACATGTGTCGTGGAATTTTGTCCCATGGTGCCTGCCATCAAACGTGAGAGACATTACCCGGAATTACTCGGTAAATTACTTAGTAACTTAGACAAGTAGTGAAAGTAGTCTAGTATAATTATTTAAAAAAAATAATAATAATCTCGTAAGATATAAAATTTATTACTATAGATAAAAAAATCTTGTTTGGTTCATGCGTTTCATCTCATTAATTATTTGCTAAAAAATTAAGGGTGAGACGAGGTATAAATTGTCATACACATTATTCTATTGATTTTCTTCTTTTACCTTAATTAAGTATGCCTAACTTTGGAACAAATATATTTTTTTTAATTATTATGTTCATACGCTCTTCTTTCTTTTTTTATAAGATATTAAACTACTTTTAGATTCCGAAAAATTAACATATTTGTTTAAAGACTTCATGGGTCAAAATCCTAAAACACGTTCATTATTTTACCCAGTTAACCCTTTTAGACCTTAATTTCTTTTATTCTAAAAAATTTCCATAAATATGACTTCAAATTGTTGTTCTTTCAGAAGATAATTCATTTAAAGAAGATCGAAAAATAATTATGTACGTACATTCCAATGTGCATTGGCTCTGAAAGGGTGAAAGTATTGATTTTTAATATTTAACTTTTACCGGTTAACAAAAATATTATTGGTACAGTAAAATAATAGATTATATATACACCTAAGGAGGAAAAGTGAAGAATGTCTCAAATCGCATGTAAATTGGCACCCAAGCCGTAGCCAAGGGTGACAAACATGCTATTTCAGGAATTCTTTATTTACTCCCTTGTCGTATATACTATTTTTCCGCACGAGAGGCGTGAAATGCGTAGCTGTGTGATCCGTCTGGAGGGCGCAAAGTAGGCACTTTACGCACCGTGTGGAGAAAAAAATTATTCAAAATAAATAACGATAAGAAACTTTTAATTTCACACAAAAACACATATTAATTACCAGACATCACGAGAAAAAGTAAACTAAAAACAATCCTTCCTAACACTGACAGCAAACTCTCCTACGACAGAGACAAACAAAAGTAAGGGCTCCGCGTATTTGCACCGAAAATATGAGTACCACGGGGTGAGTTTTGCAAGTGATTGTTTTCGCAGCAGGGCGTCAAAGTGTGCTCGCACGGACTCTCTCGGGGTATATAAAGTACAAACGGCAAGCGTAACTCGCGCAAGTCGGGCGCTTGGACTTGGGCGCGCACATCCGCGTTAGCGCGCTGCTCTCGCCGCGTCGTAAGGAGCGCGAGCGAGAGAGCAGCTCTGGGGAGCTTCCGGCGGCGTTCATCAGATTGGCAAGACAATGGGATATGCCGTGACGCAATGGTATTATGGAAGCGGCGGCTCTCTCGGGTCCTGCTGCTCCTCCTACCTCGTCTTCGTTTGAAATCACGCGCAGAGAGGCGAAATTTAGCGCGCCGCGCAATTCTCCCTCCCCCTGCCCGCTGGAGCCTCCTCTCGCGGTCTCCCGCTCGCCTCGTGTACACTCGCATGTTTTTCCCGGGACTATTCCGCTTACGGAAGTCGTCGACGGGGCTTATATTGGTCCTCTCCGCTCGTGAACCGATTTCGCCATTGGCTCGAGCTCCGCGGGCCTGTGTAATTTACACTTCCTTGCATTTAGCGCTGGATTCCCCGTTGGAGTATAATTTCTTTATTGCATCATTCATAATATCGATTTTGTTGTACACTCTTCTCTTTTCTCCTTGGAGCTGCCGGGCGAAATGAGGCGGTCCAATTTGTTCGCCGATTCTCACCTTTGATCTGGAATTGAACAGCTGATAAGGAAAAACACGAGCCAGACTTATCTCGTTTTTTGTTTTATCCTGGTTTTAAAAGAAACGATGGTAGGATGAAGAATTTCCGGTGAAATGCGGTGGCAACATTCTAAAGCAGTCGATATACTTACATTGATTTCTCATCTGAAAAATAAACATTGCAAAAAGTATGGAATTCGATGAATTAAAAAGAAAGTTAAAATTCAATGCTTTTGTATAAAAAATTTGCAATCAAAGTTTGCATATTAATGTAGATGTTATATGAATCTGAATTATATATATAGAGGTAGAAAATCCATGTTTTTTCAATCCTAAATTTTTTGCTCTTTACGATGATATGAATTCTATACACCTCTCAAAGGTGAAAGACTCATACATATACCGTCGGGATTGTACTTTTACTTAATTTATTAATTAATTAAATAATTGTTCAGGTTAAAAAATTGTTAATTATATTCTAAAATTTATTTTAAACTAGCGTCTTGAAAATTTAATGCCTGCGTAAATCAAGGAGTTTTTGCTACGTTTTATAAATAAAAAGTGAGTAAAAGTTACAAGAAAAATAAGATCGATTAAAATTTTATTTATAGAAAACTTCGGTTTTCTTCTTCTTCGTCTTAACAATTTTATTAATCTCTTTGCGCAAGAAAAATGCCAAGATACAAAATATTAACTTCAGCCTTAACTGTTCCTTACCTCAGACAAAGTTTCACGTTAATCGGCCAATCATGCATGCGCCGTCATCAATTTCACTTTTGTAAATTTCCGTAAAAAATCAATTCATCCGTACAATTTTTAAATACAATAATCAAATAAATAAATCGGCTGACGGGAAAAATGCAGGAAAATTTTGAAAAACTACCTTCAAAGACCACCGAAGCGTAGATAATTTTGGCGAAAGTTTAACGATCGAAACGCGCAAAATTAATGCGAGCACGGTCAGGGCCAAGGAAGTGTCGATCGCGACAATTGAGGGTAAGAGCGGGCCTGAGAGCGGCGAAATTGGCGCGACGCTCGCGGAAGCGCGACTCACCGTTAATGCCTCGCTTCCCATATTTTTCCACGCCTCATTAACGCGGCGTGGGTACCTCTCGCACCAGCCGCGTTGGCTCATCCTCGCCTTCGCGGTCTATTACGTGTTGAACCTTTCTCCTATCACTCTCCGCTCTCCGCGGCCGCTCTTTATCGTCCCTCCTAACGCAGCTCTCGAGCCGCAATCTCACTGTCGCTGCTTCGTCGTGATGTCACTACTCGTTGTTTTTTTTTTTTTTTTTTTTTTTTTTTAAAAACCCGGGGTTTACCGTGCAAATACGCGGCTTGCAGGCTTCGTTTTTTTTCGAGATTTTTATGGTATATAGCTTTCTTTTCGACGCCACTTTTCAAAGAGGGGAGAAAAAAAGTAATTGCAGGCTTGCGAGAAATTTTCGAGATATTTTATAATGTGGAAGCGTGTAGTTGCAGCTGACTTGGGGTTCTAAAATTGAAGCTTTTACTTAATTAGCTACGTTTTAGCTCCATTCGTGACGTCATTATTTCTTTTTTTAATTGCCTGCGTACTGTATTATTTTATGTAGCAATGTGATCGTTACTGAATTATGTAAAGATTTAATTTTTCCTTGATTTTTTTTCTAATATTACTGATTTTAAGGATTTCCCTGAGAGCATTCACCATTTATTATTGATTATCAATATAAGATCAAAATATATTTTATTATAAACTAACGAAAAAACTATTTCGATATTTCGATTATTGCTGACCGTTGCATCTTTATACAGAAATTTAGATGACAATTTTTACAGTAGTTCTTCTCCAGTAGTTTATTTTTGTTTGTGCCATTACCGTTACTTTTTAAACTTATTTTGTAAAAGGGTAATTATAGCTAATAAAAAAAATATAATTTATTTTTTTATTTATTTATTTGTTAATCAGAGTATAAAATATACAGGATTAAATAACAATAATAATTGCACATAAGTAATACGTTACAATAAAGTAACCCAGTAGAGGAAAATTAAATTCCCTGTTTGCTGGTCTGTCTCGATATAAAACAAAAATTTATAAAATACTTAAAAACTTAAAGCTAAAATCAATAACTAACTCAGGCAATTTTGCACTTCTTAAACTTTGCTCTTAGTAATTGAGTTACTAGGTCAAATCAGATGTGTAAAATTGCATGTTATCTTTAATATTCTTATTCCTCGTTCACCAATATCTAATCAGCATTGCTGTTATAAACATGAACTGAAATAAATACATAAACTAATTAGTTTATAGTTTAGTTCATTTTTGTAAGGATCCTACGACTACTATTACTTTCAGAATTTATTTCAGAGTAATTCAGAAAAAGTATAATTAGCCAATAAAAAGTTAAATAAGCAATTAAATAAGCAAACCTAGCAAATAATCAGTAGAATACCGTGAAAACGGGAAAAATTCCACTCAAAATAGGAATGATAAAAATTGAGCAAGCAAGAAAGGCGTGAATCGATAAGAAAGTAGTAAAGATCAAAGGCAAAGATAGGGTGGCTCGCGAGTCGCGACGGACGTTATCCAACGTCGGCGGCCGCTTGCGTAAGTGCGGGCGCGCGCGCCTCGGATTATCCGCGATTCCGGTCCAGGAGGGCAGGCCTTCGCCGCCCCCTCCCCATTGCATCAGCGATATGAGTTCGCGCCCAGCGGAACGTGGCCGCAGGCGAGATCCCCGGGGCCCGATACGGCGGCAAAAGTATGCTCCTCATTTTTTTTTTCCTACGCGTCCACCGCGCGGCTTTTTTCCGCTACCGGCGGTCGAACCGTGACCGCATCGATTTAACGATCGTTTAACTCATATTTCACGCCGGGCTGGACTCGTCGGGGCCCGCTGCGTACGCGATCGAGTCTCCTTTCGATCGACGCCGCCGATAAAATTATCTAACACGTGTATTACCCGCGGTTTTTCCATTTTTTTCTTCTTCTTTTTCACGACTTATATCTCGACGCACTGATGCAACGGCGTTACATGCATTGTTGTTTTACGACGGCCAAATTGCTTCGAGTTTTTCTGATTCTGCTGATGATCGTTTGACAAATTTTCTTGGTCAATTAATTACGTGTATCTCAAATTACTAATCACTAATTTTTTTACTAATTTTTTTATATTAGAATGAAGAAATTATTCGAAACTTTGAGAATTTCATAATTACTTTATATTAGGGTATTTGAGAAATTAAACAAATAATTTTTTTCGTTTATTAAAATTGAAATTTTAAGTGCACATTAACGCATGATTTATTATCTTAATTTTAAAATACTTCACAACATCCTGCCACCATTTTTTTTAAAGAGGGTTATTGGTTATGTTTGCTATCATTATGTTTGCTATCATCAGAAAATGTATATTTTGTTTTATTTTATTTCATTGATATACTGTATTATTTTATAGGAAAAATGTGTTATACTTATATTATCAAATAGATAAATAAATTGAAAGTATTGTTCGATACTTTTTAATCAGTTTTCAAAGTTACAATAATTTTGCTCTTTCGTAACTATAACGAATGTATAAACCTAAAATGGAGGAATCTGAACGTTAGATAAAAAATGGATTACTGGATGAATTTCTTATTGTGTGATAAACTTGTGTGCACTTCTCGCGAGTTTCCGCGAGAGCACCGTAATCAAATTTCAAGATTGAATTCTATACTCGCATATCTGATTTAAATTTTCATTCAAATACACAATTTTTTCATAATTCACGGTTGTGTCGGATTTCTCTGACAAACCGAACGGGAAACGAGTAATGGAAGATAATCGCATTTTAATAATGTTAATTTTAATCTATTTTATGAAGTGTATTGTTTTTCTTTTTTCATCGGGATTGGGCCAGTTATCTGGCAATTAATCAGCTTAAGGAGCTACTTTCAACAGCGTGATGCATATTTTCAATATTTTCTCTAACCGAATAATAAAAAGATTTCTTTATTTAAAACTTTTTTTAATGCATCTTTCGTAACGTCAATTTATTATGAATTTTCTTTTCATTGTAAATTTTTAATAACTTTTATACAAAAGATTAATCAATGCACCGATAAGTAATACACGCACTAAATTAACATTCTATAAAAAATATAAAGAAAATATAAATTTTTTTATAAAGTTTTATTCTGTTTAAAAATGTGATGTAACGGAAATCGTACAATAAATTAGAAGTATAAAAGGTCAATTAAAGTGTGTAAAATTGCATGAAAAAATAACGACTTGTTAAACAACAATTATTCGGAGGTGAAACTTTTAAATTGCCTTGCGAAAATGTTTGCTTCGACTACGTGAGGAATCCAGGAAGGTCTGAAAGTTTTCATCAAATTTACGGCAAGGGATTCACATGAACAATTCAGTGCCTTTGACTCCTACTACCTTTGCACGTCAATTTCATACAAAAAACCTTTACCCCGTAAAATAAAATAAATTATTTTAGTAATAACCATATTACTATATCGTTCATTAAAACTCTTAATTAATAATTACTCACTACTTTATAATATTACTAAAATAATTTATATTATATTACTTGGTAGATATTTCTTATTAGTTAAAAATGTTGTGTTTTGTGTCTTTCGATAGGAGATTATAAACAATAAATTTTGTTATTTTACGCTCTTTGTGTGTTCTCTTATCTTCATGAGCACTACACAAAAATAATGTTCTTTTTAATCACTTTAATGTTTAAAATTGACCTGATTTTCAACATTGTAATTTATTATAATAAATAACTTGCATATTTAATACTGCATCGTTTAGGATAAATGAAAAAAAAGCTGCACTTTCATCAGCAAAGTGCTGAAAAAACGGAACCAGCTCTCAATTAAAATTTCTGTCAGTATCGTCCTACCGGGCTACGCAAGTTCCTCGGTTGATTTTTCATTGAGCATTCTTGGCCGCTCACATGGGCCGATCAAGATTAGCGATCGGGTCGCTGAAAGCGTCTCTACGCCGCCGTTCGCTTTTCATCCGCGTGCATAGCCCGCAGCGTCTGCCACGTGCGCCTGCAAAATAGGCCTTTCCCTTCGAGACCTTGGTCTCTCGAACTGGAGCAATGAGGCTGCATTCGGCGAGCTCTTCTATGCGCACACCGTTGCTAAATTTCTAAAGACGAGATGTTGCTCTTATTTCCATGTTTTTCTTGTTCTGCTGCATTATCGTTAACCTCAGGTACAACGCGCTCAAATATGAGTGCAAAAATGAAATTTAATTCGTTGTATCGTTTACTTAATTAATTTTAATTTTGTAATAACTATTCTTATGAGGATAATTTATCTTCAAAACACTGAAATTTGGTCACAGCCTTCCTACATTGGTATTTTTATAAAAAATTTGTAGGAAAATTTTTAATATTCATAGGTTTATTAAAAAGATTGTATTTCTATTTCTATGCAAAAAATTACCATAGTACCATATTAGTACATAGTAAAATTTACCGGCTTGGCAGACTATGACAAAATTACAATGGTACTTTAAACTTATTTTAAACATAAAAATACCATATTGAGCCATTTTTTACTAAACCCTTATCTTTATTATACTGAAAATTTACATTTTTCTTCTTTTTTATAATAAGTAAACAATTTAAATTTCTATAAATGTATGCCAAAATATATACATATATTCTTCTTTATGATAAGGGTCATTCCCCTCAGAGTATCTAAAGCGATGGTATCAAATCGAGCAGCACAGCGCCTTGGCGCATGCAGCCGAAACTGATCGCCAGTTTAGAAGGTTGCCTCTCACCGGGCGTTCATGACGTTCCACTTAACCATTTCCGCCGGTCGAGGAATGTTTACACGACTCAGTCGAAAGGAACCAGCAGATGAAGCAATAAACGTCGAGCTCATCTTCCTCTTTTTTTTTATCGCCTATTTAATTATCGCGCCTGCTCGTTTCTTGACATAACTTACATTCGAACGAGGCATTATGCGGAGGCACGCGCGCGCGATGACTATCTCGCCGCCGTTGGAAAAGCGGCTTGGCGTTCCCACGCATTCGCGTGATTCCAATAGCGAAGCGCGGACCGCGAATCGCGGAGTTTTAGTGCCGACGCCGGATAACAATAAGACGAATCGCGGCTGAGAGAAACTCGGGCGCGAGAAATGACATTGTGTGCGCGGCTTCGCACTCGCTACCATGAAAAGGCGGCTACGGAAAGAGCATCTTCCGACGGCGCTTCCGGCGCGCGAACTCGATTAGGAAGAGAGGAGGCGAGCTTCTACGTGCGACGCTTCCGCAATTCGGAACTGCATTCTTTCGATTTTTTTTTACTTTTTTTTATAGGTATTTTAAAATACACTGAAAAAAAAAATTGGGAAAATTTTTACTATTTTTTATGGCACTGGTCATGGATTTGGATGAAACTTTGGAAATAGTATCAGCATGAACTATATTAACATTGTTAATTTATCAATACATACAATATTTTTAGCATTGTCCATATGGGCAATGCAAATGTTTTTTAATGTCTTTTAAACAAAGGCCTATGAGATAAAACTAAAAGTGGTTTGTTTCTCATTATTCGGTACTATAAAACAATTCCTAAAATTTCATCCAAATCCATGACCCTGAGGGTTGACATTCTCCTAGTGAGAAGGATAGATCTTTAGAATATAGTATCGTGAAAAAAATGGTAATTTTACCCCCAGAGATTTTCGTAGTGTAGGAATTTATATAGCGTCTATGATTTTAGTATAATTAATACTTTTCTTATTATATATAGACGTCACATGAAGATGAAAGAGCAAGGCTGCCGGAATTTCTCACCGAGCTGGACCAGGCGAGCGCCGAAGCATCGGTGGAGGATGTCAAGGCCTTGAGAAATATCGTCAAAAGGCTTGCACCGGAAAAGAATGGCGAGTACTTAGGGATCCAAGGTCTTACTAACTCATTATATCAACTAATCATATAACTAAATTTCGTTAAGTAACAATTTTTAAATCAATTATGTAAAATTTGTTATTAGTGTTCTTTGGGAACAAGAACCTTTTAAGAAAATGGCTTAAGGGAGCTGGTACAGTGCTTTTATAATTAAATTATTTAGTAATCAGTAATTTATAATAGCATGCGTGTAAGCAGTTTATATAAGTATCCATAATTCATGATAATGCAATTATAACACTACATTAATTTTATTATTCTCCATTAAAAAGCTTTTGCATGATGTGTTTCATAATTTTCTTATACAGTGCATTTGAATTTTAGCGTTTGAATATAGTTTTGGGTCTACAGTGCACTCTCTCTAAGAGGCCGCAAATGTTCTTGAGGGGAAGGGTTTTTCCGCGAATTAGAAGTCCTCCACCA
>JAWWEN010010715.1:0-24243 GCA_035582955.1 Sycophila texana | reverse complement strand
CTGTATAATAAGAAAGCCTCAGATCACATGTTTGTCTACCTCGGCTTCGCCTCGGTCGACAATTACATGTGATCTGATACACTTTCTTATTATACAGGGCTAGGTGCGTAATATACTATTATTTGGAAGAAGTTAAGTGTGCCAATCTATTGGCGAAGTAGTTTTTTGTTGTGCATTATTAGAAATATTTATTTATTTAAATATTTTTATGGACTAAATAGTCCTTAAAACTAAACTTAAACTCGACATGTGAACGATCAAAGATAATGTTTGAACGATCCAATAGGACTAATATTTATTCAACTTCTGTAATAATTAGTAGGTATTTACAACTAATATACAAATCCAATGTTGGAGGACAGTCTATTTACGCTCGTATCAATTAAAAACCACATGCAATATAACATGCAATCACTTTAATAATGTCATCTTTCCTCTGCACCGCTACACCACGAATCTGTCAAATTCACCGTTACGCGTAAATTATCAGATCGCCGAGCTCGGGTGTTCGATCCATCTTTCTTATATCCTCATAAAAATCAATTAACAAGATAAGAAGTACCTTATCCATGCACGATTTACATTTTCCTCCAACTGCGAGAATTTTCCTTCGCACCCTCCCACTCCGGAAAATTGATCGACGCGAAATGAGAGGAGCTAAGCCAAAAGGATATCTCGCGCCCAGACAGGAGAGACATATTTTTATTGACTCGAAGAAAATTACAGGGTTTCCGCGCACGCTGACAAGCAAGCGCA
This sequence comes from Sycophila texana, assembly GCA_035582955.1. NCBI lineage: Eukaryota > Metazoa > Arthropoda > Insecta > Hymenoptera > Eurytomidae > Sycophila > Sycophila texana. Next base: position 23,487 of record JAWWEN010010715.1, on the reverse strand, counting down.
ACGTAACGAGAGTGGCCTTTCTTACCTTCCAAGTCAAACGATTCATCAACCGATTAATTGCATGTCAGGTGGCGTCTTAGGAGGTAGCAAGGACTGACAGCGAGAACGAGCGACTGCGTGCACGGATTTTCCTGAAGAGAGGAGACACGTAGCTCGAATGGAGGTGGAACGAGGACGCTGCACTTGTCTGTTACCGCTTATGCGCAAACTTGGGGAGAGAGTTCAGGAGAGACACGTGCAGTTTCTGCTTTCTGCATACATCAAAGCGAAATTGTTTCGTTTTGTTGCTTGTGTAAGAATATAGGTTTCTATATTCTATATAGTCATGTAACTACTGTCATGATTTAAGTTAGAGATATTAAAGGCGTTAATTTTTAACAAATAAGTTTTTAATTAAAAAAAAAGGTAATAAGTTAATTAATAAGTTTTTAATAAGTTTTTTTTATTTTAAAAAATGAATACATTGTTGGTAGGTAAGTCGATAGGTCTTGGTTAGAGGTTCTACATGGGGACTTGTCAGTATCATACCTTAATTCGATCCGTACTATGCCTTCTATAAAGTTTTAACTAAACTTTGTTTTGCATTTAGACATGCTGCATATATGTACAGATTACTAGGTTTCTGCAACTACGTATAAATCATAGCATTTGAATTGCCTTAGTTCTTAAAGTAACAATAAATTCCTTTTTCTAAAAGTGCAGCTTATACCTACAGAATCCTGTAATCTGTTTGCCAGCTTTTAAAGAAAGACTTATATCAGTTAGTTTTCTTCAAGTTTTTTCATAATAGTATTTTTTCTTTCGCAACCTCTACCTCGAAATATGTCTGCCCATGGTTGTACATCAAGACCTTTTTCGAAGCATTCCATCTCAAAAGCTAAACTACATCAGCAAAAGGTGACCATAGATGCTAGGGTGATATCAAAAACCTCGTCCCTGATTGAATTACTGAATGTCAGGGTTCTCTCTTTGTTTAAGAAATGAAGTAACATAATATCCATATACTTTAACAAATCCTCTCCTCTGCTATTGCGGTCCGAGCTTCCGCTTATCCGGCATTCCCCAATTAAGACTCTCACCTCTTCTTGTGATGGGGTTGCCGCTACTGCATCGTACAGAGAAGGTACGCTGAGGCAATGTCTAGCCTCTGCCTCCCACCCCCAACCACCCTTGCTTCTAAATCTTTCAGAAGGATGCAGGTGCTAACCTGCCCACCCTACTCTGCCACGCAATAGAAACGACCGCAGCCCCCAAATCTGCTACTATCCCTTTCGTGGTAATTCAAGATTCTTGTACGAACATGATGCCTATTTGCATCGTCGCCATTTTGAAGAATGTTTGGTATGATGTAAATTCATTTGGACGAATGGAATACTAATCATTATATAGCAACTTACAACAATTATTTGCGTTTCTTTTTTTTTTTTAATTTTTGTTACTTATGCGGTCAGACACTTTAGAACCCTAAATGAAGTAAATTGCAGTTTTACGGCTATATTTTACTCCCTAGTGTTTAGAATCAGGCGCTGTTGAAATTCTCTTAAATATGACACGTCTGATTCTACACTAGATATGTTCAGGAGTCATATGTTCCACTTTTATGGTTATTTAAGTTAATTTGCGGCGTTTAATAGGGTAAGCATTCTTATCTCTAATTTTGTACACAAGGGATTAATAAAGTCCCGTTTATGAAATAAAATCAAAACAAATAAAATCAAATTTATAAAAAGACTAAAAAAACGTATAAAACGTATCTATGACAATTAAGTAATCTGTAAAATTACTAGTTCACCAAACCAATATAATCCGATTATCAAACATTAATGAATCTTACACCAAAATCATAAATTATAACAGTATAAGTCACAGAACGAGCCGAACAAAAGCAATAGAGCCGAAGGATTTCACAAAAGCTAGCATTCCTCGTATTCCTAGATTCCATTGAAAGTTAAGAGGGAAAGAGATAGACAGAGAGAGAGAGAAAAAGAGAGAGAAACATATACCATTATCCGGCAAAATACGTACAAAATCCATTGCACACCACAAATACTCCCTCAACAATTTCACCGGTTCTCTTCCAACTCATTGGTTCCGGGACCGCGAGGATTTCGCACATTACGCGCTTATATCGCAGCGCATACGCCCGCATACACCCCCGACGCTCGTCGGAGCATTCTCGCGGCTCTCCGGAGTCGCTTCGACGGAGCGCATATGTCGCGCTCGGTCCACCCTCTCTACCCTGCTTCCCCTGCGAGCCCGCAGCACATAAGGCTTTGCCGTGCGCCCAGCGCGCTGCATAAAGTCAATTAATCACACGCGCGGGCCCTTTGCGGAGCCGACCGATGCGCGCGCGCCCCCGGCGAATTACACGTGCTGTTAAATAGAGGCAAGATTGAAACGAGCCTGCGGGGAGAGGAATGTTTGGATTTCGAGTAAACCTATAGCTTCGTTTGATTGGCCGACCTGATAGAGGCTGATTTTCGATTAGATGAGAAATAGCATTATCAGCTAATTAAGTGATTTCCTCAAGAGTGTGGATCTGTAATTAGAATTGGAAAGTTAAAATTGCCCTTAGTCGTTTAGTTTTCTGTCACTGCCAAAATGATTTATTTCTTTTCATATTGTTCACTTTTTCAATAGGTCTTTTATGTGGCCGTGAGTTGACGGGATCTAAAGTCAAGGTTAGAAATAAGACAAAACAGTTTAAAAATGACAGTTTAAAAGAAAACCTTTCGATACAAAACAAAATAATTATAAATTAAAAGATTCTGCAGATATCAATTTCAATAAGTTATCTCGTTCATAACTCCAGGAGAGAATTTTATTAAAAATTTTCGTAAATATTTCTTTTAGAATTATGAATTTAGTGACTCCAAATTGAATTTAAATATTCTTTATACATCATACCAAAATCAATACGTTGCGTTTTTTTTCTCGAAAATTTAGTGTTCTTTTTTTACAACAAAGAGAAGGTCGATTCTGGTAATGCAGATTTCTAGCCATAGGTTTTACAACCCCTTAAATGAATTCGCTTTTATAATTTAAAACTGTACTATATCTTGATTAAACCTGCGTAACGCTAATTTGATGCATGGAGGTTAATTAGAAAAGGTCGAGTTTTGTTCGCGGTTCGTTGAAAAAAAAAAAGAACTAATGTTCGGAGTATAAACGAAATGACTGCAGGGTTGCTCATGCTGTAAGCCAAATAAACCAGATTAATTACGAGAATTAATGAGTCGGGAGAGATGAATAGTCGGTGTATTACCTGCGTAAAGAAAATAATAAAAGAAACGGGGTAGACATCGAAATAATATAAACCTTGGCACGAGCAAGGGAGTTTGGAGGCAACGGGGTCTCCCATTTGAAGCGCTCTACATAATCCGCATCGGTGATTTCGGGACCGCCACCGAAATTGAATTTTAAATCTCGGGCAATCAATTTCCTCGCCGGTTTTCCCTCTCCGTCTCTCAAAAGGGTTCCAATTTCTGCTACCGCGTATTGATGCGATATTAATAAGTGGAGGCAGACTATGACGACGGGATGAGGGGGTAATAAATTATATGCGCAAAGCCGTCTCGCGCCGCTTTGCAGTAGGTACAAACGTAATCATGGCCCCCCTTTCCACATATGTATATCGTGTCTATCTTTTTTCGAGTAATCCGCTGGATATTTGCAGAGCAGATGGGGAGCGGCATTATGCTACTTACGCGTACGTGCTTCAGAATTTTCTTCACTACGCAGATTAACATGATAAAAGCATGAAACTATAATACGAGTTACATTTTCAGCCAAATCATGCTGCGCGAGCGTTATTTTTTCGGCTTTCCAGGGGATTTAATCCGAAATATATTAACATGCAGCATTCTTAACGCATTGATTTTTTGATTACTTCAAGGTGCCTTTCGATTCAATTAATCTTTGTTTTTTTTTTAATACTTTTTGGATTTTATATACTATGCTGAACCCAATAAAAAATACGAGATTAAAATATGGATTATTTAGAAATAGATGTAGCTATAAGAGCAATGCACCATTTTTCTTTTACATACGTTAATTATAATTTTTCCAAAGCAGTCGTTATTTTTCTTGAGGGATGAAATTTCCTCCTGAATGCTTAGGCTTAAGGTGGAGGCTTTATCACTACCAACAAGTGAGTCGATTCACTAAAACACTACCAAAACCTTCACTCTATAATAAAACTACTTAAATATGTTATTAATTAATTCACCACATTTTCCAATCGATTTATTAATTACTGACCAGGAATCTAATCGTGTATTTAGTAAAAAAAATGACTCAGATTCTGATGAAAATTAAATGCGCGCAGAAAATTAATCATATTTTGACGAATTTCTGGTTAATTTTGCACCTATGATCCATACAATCTTTATTGATGCTTTGTAAAAGACTCGATTCTTTTTGAAATCATTTTTAATAAACGCTCAACGAGCAGGTATTTTTTTGTTCTCATAAACGGAATTTCAGGAAAAGCCAACATTCATTTGATCGCTTCCTCCAACGCCTATCAAATTTAAAGTTTACGCGCGTAAAAACACCGTAAAAAGTGGCGAATAAAATTCAAGCAGAACGCGAGGATACAGAACACAAAAGGGAAACACGCCAGTCGTTAGCCTGCAGGCGCACACAAAGCGCGGGACAAAAATAAAAGGCGGACGAGAAGGACGTTCTTGCGCCAAAAGGGAGAAACGTTAATATCGCCTGGGCTTCGGCGAGTTGGCGGTTCACAAAGTGAACGAGTGTTGACACTGGACACTCATTTCATCTCTCGAAATTCCAGCTCAGCGCGACCTTTCTCCAGCTCCCCCCTTCTCCGCACGTCCGCCACTGACGCGTTCGCTCCGATCTGTCCGTTTTATTTTCCGCTCCCCCGGCCGCGCGGCTCTGCATCATTATTCTTTTTTCATTTGCACCCCACGCGCAAAGACACGCAAACATACATTTATGCAATATGCAGAAAACGAATTCCCATAGGAAATGCGACGCGCTGCCCGCTGCACCTTTTATCTCGCCGACCTTCCCCACCTCTCCGCGCCACCGCTTCCGGCGCGCTTCGCATATTCTCTGCGCGGACGCTGATATCGTTTAATCCGTTTGATGTGGCGCGGCGAAAATAATGCGCGTCGCGAGATAAATTATTAATCGCGGAGAATCATGCGGAATTAATTTCAATATTGGCGTCATTAAAATTTGTAAGCGGTCGACGCACCCGATTATTTGCGCCACTCTCCGCTCTCGCGCTGGAACCACTTCAAATTAATTGATAAATTAGCATCGCGTAATTTTTAATTTGCGCGAGATTAAAGGGGGACGTTTTTAAAACTATTACGCTAAGAAACCTAAGTGGGTAGAATGGGTAAAATTTCAAAATAGGTTGCGGTAATATTCAATTACTTTAATAAATACAAATAACTAATTTTAAGAAATTTTTTTCTTAGGGATGTCAAAGTCATCTATAGGGATTGACTTTATCGACATCGACATTGCCCTAATTATTTAAAAATGAAAACAAATTTTCGAAAAAAGCCCAACGTGGTGCCCTCCGCATTGATGCAAAGATGATTTGATTTTAATTTCAAGTCATTCCATTCTTAAGTCTAGGAGAAAAATTATTCTAAAACAAATTTTTTGTACAAATTTCATAGCAAATATGTAACTTATAAGAGCCTGTAACCACTTTCTCATACATTATAGTAATTTTTACTGAAAGCACAGTAATTTTTACTAAAAATATATTAATTTTTACTGAACATTTCTCTCAGTGTAGTAACTTTTACTATTCAAATAATAAACATTCTAAAACAATTAATAAATGGTTCTAAAACAAGTAATAAATTGCAGGTTTCTAATTTTTACAACTTGTACTTTTTAAATCTTTCTCACCGAGGTTTTCTCAGTGTGCGCCCGCGATTTCGAACAAAATTCAACGAGCGCGAATAAACAGCGCAGTTCTTCGTCTTCCAGCGGCGAGAACTAAAGGCGCGGATTCAATAAGTTCACGCACTCGGCTCATAAATCCCAAACAATGAGAAGCGAACTTCAGTCGGCTAGATTCGATGCAGGTGCGGGATATTTCTCTTCAAACGCGAAGGCCGGGTTTTGCGAGGGTGGGGCAGTAGTAATTCGCGCGCGGCGTCGTCGCACCGCCCGCTGCCGCCAAGGGCACGGTCAAAGAAGTTAAAATTAAATTAATATAATACCACCGGGGCGTCCCAAGACTCTCCCGGACCCTTCCCTCGAAGCCCGCTCGCACCTCCTACTGCCGACGCCGTAGCTACTCCTAACCCCCACCCGACTACTTCTTAGTGAATTTCTCGCCACGGCTGCTCGGCTCGACGGCCGCTACAATGCACGCAATTTATAGTGACGTAATTGAAAACGCTACGCTGTTTTGCGAGCAGTCGCAGATGGACGGAAAAATTTGACGGCGTGAAAGGTAATTAGATTGTTAGCGGAATGATTTGGGGTGAATGCATAATTTAGTCGTTATACTTCTTTTTTTTTAATATTCACAGAATAAAATTTCCAAATGAATGAAATTGGGCTGCTCATGTTAAAAATTCTATTATTTTTGTGGGACTAAATCATTGAACAGTAATAGATCTGAATTATAACTTTTATCGAGTTAAAAAAAAAAAAAAAAACTGAATATGAAAGTTGCAAAGTAGGGAGGGTGTTTATACCTATATAATCAGTGATCATACAGTTATTAACATTGCCCTTCATATCCAAGGTCAGTGTATACGCACGTAATACTGCTTTTTAGAGTAAACTGACCTCAAAACACGTTGAATCATTTTAGCCCTTTTACTTTTCAGTGATTTCTAAATTGATAAACGATAATAATTGAAATAAAATTTTGTAAATATTCAGAAATCCCTGAAGAGTATAAAAGGGCTTATACTATTATGATTCAACGCGTTTTTGAGGTCAGTTTACACTAAAAAACAGCATTCTACTAAGTGCATGTACTTGTTCAGCTTTAGTTTCAGCTTCAGCCATATTTTATTTAACAGGCCAACGTTTTTAATTTATGAAGCTGAAACTGAAGCTGAAAAGACGCTGAAGCTATAATCGAAGCTAAAATTGACATATGAAGAAAATAGTTTTTCACAGTTATATCTCTTTCCGCTTTAGCTTCGATTTCAGCTTCACCTTTATGAATTAAGGAGGTTGATCTGTTAAATAAAATAACGTTGAAGCTGAAACTGAACATTTTTCCAATTCTAATGGGGTCCTTTAATTTTTAATCATCTTTATAGAGTTGAACGAATCTATGAAACCGACCAAAAATAACGCAAATCATTACAAGTACCAAATTATATCCTATAATATATGCACCAAACCAGGGTCCTCAAATGTTTCTTTACAAATAATTAAAACGACTGAAAAAACAGTAACTTAGTACGAAAGTCAGGGTGGAAATAATACATGAATTACAAAGATCGCAGTTAAGACGAGGAGAGCCGGCAAAAAACAGTGCGAGAGCTAGTGGTGGAAGGGGAAGAGTGTGTTGGGCGTTGAGAGCAATTCTGAAATTTCAATATCCTTCCCCCCATAAATCCGGACTGAAGTAATTATTGTATTCCACCGGCGCTTTCTTAGAGCCATTCTCGCTCGCGGGTGCGAGGTATATCGCAGGCTCGTGCGGGCGCGCGTCAGCTTGGCGCTTGGCCTCTCTAGCCCCGGTAACTTCCGCAGGTGCCGCTACTGCGACGGCTCTTTTCCAGCTCTTTAATCGCTTCTCGATTCCGACCACGACTTTGAAAGTGGCCGGGGCTTGAGCTCGCCCTGCAGCCTCCTTTAAGGCGCTCGTCCATTTGACGCCGGCTGACTTGTATATATAATAAGCGAGTTTACTCGGCGCGCCGCCGTCTTGGAGCATGAAGTGCTATTTACTTTGTGATAAACTGACCGGCTGTGATTTTCAAGCACTTAATTCTTTTTCTCAAATGTCCGTCAACCCTACACTTTTTAACAACGATTCGATTCCTTATGACTTTAACTGCAAGATATTTAGTTTCTTATTTAAATCTACAGATCCAATAATCAAATAACCAAGTCTAAGTAGGTAATTTTAATGTGCGGTCTATACCTCCCGTGTTAAAAGTCGTAACTTTGTAGACTGTTGATGTTTTCCTTTATATCATCATGATGCTCTACTAATGTATCTTCCATTTTCTTTATAATTTCTTTGATTTTATCTATTTGAATTTTTAAAGCGTCAGGTTGATTTTCAAAACGAGGAGGTTTACTATTTGAATTTGCATAATCATCTGATGCTTTTATGAAAGGTAATTTAATTATTATTACAACTTTTAGAATGAAGTTCTTTCTAATATTCATGCTGTATGTAAAACTTTATCAAATATTTAGAAACAGTTACTTTTGGGAGTGGTCAATCTTTTTATTAGATTTCCAAACGATTCAATTTCAAAGTCTTATTACCTGAAAGTTAAAGTCTATTACAATAATACAATACACAAAAAAGAATGTTATTTTATTGGTAATTAATTTAATATTAGTTTAAAAGTACGAGTTTATAGTGGACTGTTGCGTTTGTGATAGACAAACATGAACAGAGATTTATTTTTGTCTGCTAGATTACGTTTGTAATGTATTGCTTTGTATTAATCTGGTTAAATAAATAAATAACTAAAATAAATAAATAATAATCAGTATATAAAAAGTTTGTGAATACCACGGACGCTTATTACCTTAACAAAAACGATTTACAGGGTTTTGAAAATGCGCTGATATTTCTTGTATTGTCGAACACTCCTTACTAATCGAGTAACTGCTTCACTGCAATTTACATGCAATTTTCACTAACAATTAAAATGTCGTGATTCACCGTTTATTACATTTTCTTGGGATAAGTAATGGTCGTACAATACTGCCATAAAATTATTAATTTTTTTACAACGTAAAATCTAAGTCACATCGCTACAAAACGCGTTTCTACATCAAAGTTAATGCATTATAGTATAAGGTTAACATGTATAAGCAAGCCTTTCCATTATAACGGCAAAAATTGTCTGAATGAAGTCTCCAAATTTTTTCTCTAGCTTTCGAATTCTTTTAAACAGAATTTTTTTTAAAGATTACCTCTTTTTCATTTTAAATTACATCAATATATCTTATTATTAATTTTAAAGTATTAGCTGATATATGTAACGGCTTATTTTTTTCGTTTTTTAACCTAGTTTTCAAGTATAAAATATTTAAAAAGTTTCCTCTATTATTTTATTTTAATAAAGATTTTTATAATATACTGTGTGTAAGTCGATATATTAATTTAAGTACTAATTAATTGGAAGAAAGTCGCCGTCTTTTCTTTTTATAGGCCAGTGCGACTTGTTTTTCGCAAGCCATTTAAATTCAGTGTGAGATTGCCAGGAGGAGTCGGGCGAGATTTCACTTTAATGCTGAATATCGCGTTTAATTAAAGCTTGATTGATTTTATTTTGATATTCTTAATTAACGTGACCGTGATATACTAAATTGATAAGAGTTTATCATACTGCGTAGATATTATGTATATTCATTATATGATCATTAAAGAATTTGACAAGTTATTACATTTTATCGATGGAAAGTGTATTTTAATTTAATTAATTAACTTAAATCACATTTCTTCGTCTCTAGATAAATATACCTAAGTGTAATTGGTTTTTCAGATTGCAAGAAATATTTTCTTTGAATAAATGTTTCTTTTTTCTTTTAATTAATTTCAACAATATAATTAAAGTTTTTCAGTAATATAAATTAGCAAAATCTCAACTGTTTCAAGAAAAACTGTATATAATTTTTACATTTCTATCTTAGAATATTATTTCACAAGTATATAACTATATATAAAAAATATATAACACAAGTATATAATTATATAAAATTTTAAGAACTGCCTAATACCTTAATTTTATCTAAATTCATGCAGATGAAATAAGGCATCGTGTTGAACAGTAATACCTATATATTTCGAAGACCCCTGGCCCGTCTGCCTTTTTCTAAGAAAAAAAGAAGAAGAAGGTAAGAAAGAGAAAAAAAAGAGCGAAAAGAAGCTTCGTTGTAGCCAAGCTGTCGTCGATTCTTCACTTCTCTTATTAGCAATCCTCCCGCACACGATGAGGAAAACCGAGACGAAGTTGAGCGAGGGTGAGACGTACAACCGATAGAGTGAGTGAGAGAGAAAGAGAGAAGAGGAGAAGAGACAGAGAGCTACCATAGTTCCTCGAGCTGCGGGACCAGGATCGGAGCGCTGCCGCGCGACACTCCACGTGCGGCCGGAAAGGCGACGACAAATTCAATTCCGTCGAATTAGCCCGTGGTGCATGCAAATTGGCCCGAAATGAACTCTGTTTTATTATATTAGGCGCCTACCTGGGAATTTCGAAGGGAAAACAGAGTAACGCGCCCGGCGAACGAGGGAGACGGAGAGCTCGGCCAAAAGAGAATGAATAAGTGAGAAGGACGAGATAATTGGGGCCGGAGACATGTAGATCCGTTAATGAGGGAACTCGCGTGGGCGTGTCGCGGAGGGGCAGGTCGAGGCGCGGACGATTCGCCGGGAGGCGCCGAGAAAAAGTAAAGGAACCGCTCGCGGTTTGCTCTGCGGGATTTCTCGTTTTCCTTCGCCATTTTTTTTTTTTTGTTCGTCCTTCTCGACCACCCCTCATCCTGATTCGCTCTCTTCCTCTGCGCGCGTTTTTCATCGTTCCGCGGTTTCCTCGTTGAGATCGTCTTACAAGGATGAAATTGCGTCTTAACTTTTTAAAGAGATTAAATGAAAATGGACGGTCTGACTTTGCGCTCTGTACTCTGGGTTCCTTATGGATGCAGCTACCTTGTGCAATGCATGCTTAAAATATTCAAATTTTTTCGAGGTAAATGATTCATTGAGGCTATTTTAAGTTTGTACAAATCACTATTTATAAGTACCTAAGCCTTGATTTATACATGTCTAGTAAATCCTGTAAATCATCGATTTTTATGAGTAGCTAAAGAGATGTGATGGAATGAAATAAAAGCTTTTCATACAATTTATCGTGTACTTTCTGAAATGCTTATTATTTGATATTTACCTTTTCCGGTGCTTTTGTATCTTAACTTGTGAACTATAGTATAATAAAGTTTACTATAGTACCCTTTTGACGTTTCTTGGCTCTCATTACTTGCTATTGCTTTTGCCATTAAATTTTTCATACTTTTATGAACTTAAGTACAAATAAAAATCGCGCTAAAAGTTTAATTTCTAATAAAAAGTATAGTTTGTCCCCTTTACTTACAAAAAAATTAGATTTTTTTTTTCAAATTAAATTTATTAAAAAATAAAATACCTTAATAAAAAGCCGCTGGGAAAAATTACTTTCATTATTTACTAAATTCAATTTCCAGGACAAAAGATAAAAAACAATTCAATCTTCCAGCAGTGGTAGTGCTTTTTACTCACATCTCTTCAAAAAGTGTATCATGAAAATTTTTATTACCTCAAAGAAAATAGCATTTATGAAGAAAAGAAAGAAGCAAGGGATCCTCGAGAACTTCCTTGTCCAACGTTAAAGGAAAGGAAAAATGAGTGCCCCTGACAGAAATATAAATGAACATTGGGAGTGCAAAAAGCAGAAAACCGAATAAGCAAGAAAAGCGGAGAGAAAACCTGAAGGGTTGGGACGCGTAATGTAACTCCGAGATGAGAAAGAATCATAAAGCACTAGAGTCCAGAAAACAATTTTATAGAAGTGAAATTCCGCGCGATGAAATTTTGCTTTTATTCTTCTTTTCTTTTTAATCATTTTTTAAGGGTCTCGTTGCACGGATACCCATTTAAGAGGACTATAGTGGAGTACAATTCCGCACTACGATCCGGCAACACTTCCCTCCCCGTAGTGAAGATTTAAAAAATGCAGGCGGGTAACGCGTTTCGCAGCAGGCGTTCGCGGGAACCTCATGAATGGGAGAAACTAGCAATTCCCGCGCCGCGATCGATCGCCATTCCTAAATAATTAGGGAAGGAGTTGCAGGCCGGCCGAGAGAGACGTGCCAAATCGTTACACATATACTCCAGAGAGAGCCTTAGCCAGTGTATCTCCGCTAGTCTCGCAACTTTTTTTTTCTCTTACTTTATTTTTTTATAAAGAGCTACCAATTACTGACGAACGAGACTTTACGAAGAGGGATCTGTTGCTCGGACGTCCGATAAATAAGGAGGGTACTCTCCGCCGAACTGAATGAATTTGCAGCTCTAGCTGAGAATGGTGCATCCCATTACTTTTCTCTCGCTCTTTGATAAATGGCCGACGATCGCTTCCGTTGCACCGGTCCTGTCTCCTCTGCTCGCGAGCAGCGGAATGGGAGGGGAGAGAAAAGGACGAGTGGTTCTATTCAACGCGAGACCGGTATATCTCAGCGCGAGGCCAGAGCTGCATTATCGGCTTTCGCCATCTCCGCCGAAGCTCGAAAGTTTCGAAATATTTCAGTTGCCGAACTCCTTTTTTAGGGTCCCACTGCTACTCGAAGACGATGACGGTTGCTAATGAGCTGCGGCTTCTTTGTTTTTTTCCTCTGCGGGACTTTTTACCGCCAAATTGGGGCTCGTGTTCGATTGATCGCAAATTTGTTGCGGCGGTTTGCCCTACCGATGGTCAATGTTGTTCCCTTGTACGTGAGATGAATATCGTTGTATAATTTAATTTTAGATGTAATGATTGATTCTTTCATTAAATTAATTGAAGACATTATTGTAGTATTTTATATTTTATAAATGATTTGTATTTTGTACTGATTTGTTTTAACCGATAATAATTTGAGTTGATTCTAATCTATTGCACCAAAAATAAATTTGAAGAAATAATCAGCTGAAATGACGTACGTATTTCAAATTGATGTCTGAATCTTGGAAATTTCGAAAAGATATAGAAAGGACGTTACCTATGATATTTTGCAGTGTTAATTACCAATCTTGAGGACGCGGCAAGGCCGATACCTCTTGGAAGAAAAAAAATTACCATTCTATGGAATCTTTTTAGTTTTAAATCATTTTCCTTGTAGTGGCGCCCACTGGTAAATTTCTCTTGAAACTTAAAACACCCTGTACTGAATATTGATTTTTCTTTGCTGAAGGGAAAGCTGGTTTCTACCCCTTACCGAAGAGTAACCGGAAGTGATAGTAGAAAAAGCGACGAATGGTAATGCAAAATACTGTGGGTAACTGAGAATCATATGGTCTTCTAAAAACAATATGTTAAATTTATTATATTCAATTTTTTAGTCTTGAAATTTAATTTTTGTCAACTGGAATTTTATTTGTTTTTTTTCGTTATTTCCAATTATTTCAAATTAAAATATAGTGCAAATGGAACTGAGTAAATAGTATTATATCAATCATAAAATATTATTTAAAATATAGAAACATTTTTTATTTCTTTAAAAATATATAGTTTAAACAACATATATGCACCCTGTTGTGGTTGATTCTGGTAGAATTTTTTGAAAAAATGCAACGTTCAAAAATTTCTAGTGCTAGACAAGGATTTAAAGTTTTGCCATCCTTGTCTAGCATCTACAGTTTTGTAATAAGTAACGTTGCATTTTTTTCAAAAAATTCCACCAGAATTAACTGTCGCCGTGTGTATCACACCCGGTGGTAAATTTGTTATCTTAAATTCAGTTACCAATCCTTGGTAACGTAGATGTTCATTACCTTACAGTGCTTAGTTTAGTAAGTGGCGCCACTGCCTATAAGAGGCAGTGACCGTTACAACGTTCGGTAAATCAGTTTCCCTTAATATATCTATTGTAAATAATCCTTCTCCCTGTTTTACAGGAATTCTTTTGCTACGAAATTGCAAAATTCATTAAAGTGACAGTTTCAAATTTTTATTTTTTTTTTATTTTTACAAATACTATAGTCTCTAAAAAATGACAAATTATTGTACTAAAAATTCAGAAATATTTTACTTTAACGTTGCCGCACAAAGGTAAATTTCAAAAATAAAAATAATAAATCAATCGTTATTCATATAAATAATGTGCTTTTTTTCTTTATCTCTTTCAGATATTTCATGCAGTTTTTATTCGCTTCACCACCAAAAGCAGTACAATAGAGTCAAATACACTTTTTGTCTTATAACGAAATCCAATTAATCAATAAATGGTGGTTGCAAACTTTTAATATAAAAAAAAAAAAAAAAAAATGAAATATTTTACTTCAAGGATGTTGCTCAAAAGAGTAATTTCCAAAACAAAAATTTTAAATAACTTATCATTCGCATTTATAAATAAAGCTTTTTTTTCGTTTTCTTTTAAAAACATTCCCCGCAAATTTTCAAGTCACCCGACAATCCAATTTTCATTCGCTTCACCACCAAAATCAGCCGAACAGAGCGAGCCTCTCCGAAGCCGCAGCAATACTGGCGCACATTCATTTTTCAAATGCAAGCAAACGCTCGATCGCAATTTACAGGAAAAATAAGAGTGCGAACTCGCACGCGCCAGGCCGCCCTGCACGATTCGCTATTTATCGTTCGCCCGGCGGCCTTCGGCATCCCCCTATCGCTTTTACGCAATAAATTATCATTTTACCTACATATCAAAATCTCGGCGTCTGCGCGCCACTGGTCCGCTCCAGCGCGTGAAATATGTTATGTGCTCATTTACGCATTTACCCTGGACTCGGGAGGTGGGAAGGGCGCGGGAGAAGGGGGTCGATCTTTGATTAATGCACGCGTCCAATCAATAGCCAATAATTCGAATTTCGACATTCGGATGCCGAGCGTGTGTGCGTAAGCGCGCTTCGCCGCGGAGCGAGCCCGACGTTACACACGTTGCCAACTTGATTAAGCGGGTCAGGGACCTCTTTTGAAGAGAGACCGAAACGCGACGCTGCGGAACTAATAATACCGGCCGAAAGAGAAATGTCATTTGATAGTGCACTGATCGGACGGCTTAATTAATAAATCATTTTTGCCGATGACAGACCCTGATGCGCACTTTTTTTTTCTTCTCGTGCGACTGACATTGTCATTTCGTGGATTAGCTGATTGTGTGCCATTTATAATTTTGTTTTTAATTTATCTTTTTTTTTTTTTGAACGGTTGGGTAATAAAACTTTCAATTAAATTAGTTTTTAATTACAACATCGACTTGGGAAGGCTGCTGTTCGTTAGTATTTTCTGAAAAATGGCGCAATATATTAATAAAACGAAGTTAAAACTTAAAAATAAGTAAAAATTGTCCAAGAAGCGTAACGGTATAATACGCACTAATATAAAAGCTTGTACATAATGAATTGTAGACATTTAAGATAAACGTCTAAAAGAACAGAACTAAAAATTCAAGAAAGTCGTCGGCTCATTGATGTATGCACGACTTTTTATGCTTCGAAAAAAGGATTTATAAAATGAAAAAAAAATTCTGGGTGCATGTATATTCGGCATTAAATTTTAAAAAGTTTGAACACAATTTTTTGGCAGTTCGAGCCGTGAAAAGGTGTTAGCAGCAGGAAGGCGCACGACAAAAGCCTTTGAAAAATTAACACGGGACATCTACTGGCAGCTTGACATTTCAAGTCTGTCGCGTCGTAGTTTTCATCTTTTATGACCTATTCTACCTCCAGCGGGCTGCATTGGCGTTATCAAAAGTAAATTTAATATCGTTTTTGCTGTAGTCGCGGTGACCCGGGCATCGGACCCCACTCGCGGCGCCGCGCGCCCGAATGGAGTTATAAGGAGTAGAGCAGTCCGGCATCGGGCGACAAGAAGAGCGAGAGTCACCAGAGCGATGCCGACTCTGGGGATTTATATATCGTAAAAGAAAACACCGGCGAGTATTCTCCGCCTCTCTGATCCCCTCCTATCGCTTCCTCTCTTTCGTTCTTTCGACTTCCGCATACTATACATTGTGCGTTATGCGATATTCCACTTTAATAACGAAATTGCATGCCACCGAGTTAAGAGCTTTTAGAGCGGTGCGTTTTATCATTTTTTTCCGAATACTGCGTACTTTCTTTTATCTTTTTCATGGCATTAACTTTTTATTAATTAATCGAAATTGCGCAACGAAGTAATCTTGATGTTCATTAAAAATCAAGATAAGTTACACGTGCGGTATCGATTGCCATTTTTCTTTTGGATTTGGTCGAATGTAAAAAATTCATCAGAAAATTCGTTAAAAAATGATGATCGTTGGTGGAAAGTTAGCTGGGAAATAAATGAATTTGATTTATCCATCAAAATAGAAATTTCTATAAGATATTTATAGCTGCTTCTAATAGTATTCGTTTAAGTAGAAATATACGAATATAGTCAGCCACATTCTATAATTTTCTTATAATCTGAACCATTCAATTAATAAATGTTAGTTTCCAAATTTTACTACTTTAAAAAAACGAATCTAGATTTGCAATAGGTAACTTCAATTTAGTGTTTTCTGCTTCAAAATTAAAAAATTTATGATTTTCATTAGCATTAGTACTACTGATCAGCCTAAGGTGTATGCGCAAATACTTTCTTTATTTTCATGAATCTAACCAAGATTAGTAGTGTTTATGTATAACGCAATTATATGCATATTATTTTCTTCTCCATGATTCTGTTGAAATTACAAAATACAATCCAATAGTTATATTAAAGGAATTCAAAATTATTTTAAAGTTTTTAATCAAAGTTAAACATCCAGCATGTATTTAAAATTCGTAACAAAATGCACTGTGTTTCAATTAACCTATCAAGAAATAACTTTTACGTTTAAATTTTTTTACAATTCTTGTACAAAACAATGCGTCAAAAAACACTATATTCATTCGAAATCATTTCTTGGTAAAGCAAACTAAAAATGAGCTAAGGTATGTAGGTTAAATTTGGACATATATATTATAATTCCCAAGATAAAGCGGTACACGCGCCTGCCCGCACACACACACACACACACACACACACACACACACACACACACACACACACACGCACACACGCACACACGCACACACACACACGCACACACACACACACACACACATACACTTTGTAAAAACACGTTTTTCGAGTTTCCACGAAGTTTCAACGAAACTTGAAATTTTAGTATTACAAAGCTTCCTCTGTGAGGAAGTAAAATGAGAGAAAAAAAGAGTTCCGCTGCACCCCGCATTCCCCTACAAAACCATCTCTCTCAGTTTAGCAAAATCTGCGATCGGAGATCACACTCTTCTCGTAATTGAATATAACAACTCATTGAATTTCAAACGTCTTTACACACCCTTTACATATTCATAAATTACCGTAAAAGCTTATACCAGGTCGTAAAACAGCGGGAGTTATTGTCGGCTATTTAAATTTTTACAGCCTCGCAGATGAGTAGGTATTTAAGCAGTCAGTCGCAACCCTTCGCTGCTCGTCGCAGCCAATTTTTACCTCGTTGCCTCCTTGTCCGCCGTCTTTAAAATTCAACGCACACCGTTACCATGTATATTTATGCATGGAAGCCGTCGCGTTGTCATCCCCGACGTCCCCCCGTTGACGTGCTCGTCGCGAGTCCCCGCGACGTCTTGTGTACGTAAGTCCCCCCCCCCCTCCTACACCCCCACGACGCCTGGTGCACCGTAAGAAGCTTCCTCGTCTGCTTACCTCTTTTCTTCGCCGCTTATAACTCCCACGGCCACCGTCGGATGACGCGGCCCGCTAACAAGTTACAACCCCCCACGCGCCCGCCGGAAACTCACGGCTAACTCGATTACAATAGAACACTTGTAATTTGTTTCATGGTTACGTAATAACTCGGGCTTGTGGGCCTACCGCACTTTGCTCTCTCGTGTTTCTCTTTCGACGGGCACATGCAGTCTTCTCGCGCGCGCGCGCGCGCGTGACTCGGCCGCGGTGGCATCGGCGACGAGGTAAGATTGTTAATAAAATTCTTCTCGCCTGGAGTTTTCTTAAAGTTAAATCGAAATCCTCGAAAAAATCATTTCGACGCCTGGAGATACGTTGGGGGTGTAGACGTGCTGGAGGTGTATGTAACTATAGTGACAGGAGAGTGTTCGCATTACGGATTTGGATAAACCTATGAGAGATGTTTTTATATTTATAAAGATGAAGGAATGTCATATTTTAGACTCGAGCGTCAAATAATATTAAAATTGAAAAACAAACTGGTATGGTCTATTTTAACAATGTAATAGAGATTAGTATTTCTTGTAAGTCATCTAAAGATTAATATACTGGTTATTTTACACGGCGCTATTAAATTGTATAAAAAGTTAAAGTGAAATGATGGCATTTCAACTCTGTTACGAAGAAATGTCAATCAAATTAAAAATTATCCGAATAAACGTCAAGATTTCGTAAACGTTTAAACGAACGTATTTTATGACAAATACATATAATGTAAGTTTATCTTTGATCAAGAATAACTTTGGAAGAAATAAACATTTCTAAATGTAACTATGCTTTATTTATAGCTGTTCACACTTTAACTTTCCACATGAGTAAACAACATCATCAAGAAAAAGAATATATATTGATAGAATAAATGCGACACAACTTTCTTAACATTAGGCGTTTTAAAAGTTTAGACTATTTTATTTTTATTTCAAGATTAAAACTCTATCTTTCACGGATTGCGAGAAATCCGTGATTCAAAGGTCTGACACTCAACTAGTGAGTGACCTCACTGGGGGGTCGCGGGGCAAACGTTTGATTCGCAACTGTAGAGTAAATCGAGGAAAAATTAGCAAAGTTGCGTGGACGAGAAGTTTCGTGTTTTCATGTGATTAATATCGTGTAATTTTTTGTGCTGAGATTGTCTTATTATTCTTGACGTGTTTTACTCCGGAAAAATTAGCATTTGACATACTTGCTCAAAGGAGTAATTATCGGATATCTGAAGTAGCTCTAAGTTTTACAGTTGGGCTGTTCAAGGATTTATTGTTTAATCAATATCCGATTAGCATAACATATAAATTGAGCCTTCCCAAGATTTTTAGAAATTTAGAGCGAAGGAAAAAGTCGACATAAAGGATCAGATAGTAAAGTGGTGGGAGCAATGAACTTTTTTTGGTAGTCTACGCAAGTTTTAGAAGGAAATTCTTTCAGGACCCTATAGAGACTTTTTCTTCCGGGTTGTTTTATTCACCAAAGTGGTATATTGATTAAAATTTTAACTTTTCAGTTGAACGTTGACTCACCTCGGAATCGCTTTTCATACTAACTCAGGGTGTACTTTCTAGAAGATACATTTTGTACTTTGACATTCTTTCATACGAAGTCGTCTCCTCCAGAATGTCGCTTTTTTGCGACAGCGCCATCAATGCTGACAAACGAAGGAAGATTACGAATAGGCTTCACGTGGAATGCCTCTTCCGGAATTTGTGAGGCATGTAGTCGCCACCGATGCTTTTATTCTATCAAAAGGACCATAAAAATGGTGGCATTCCAATGTTATATGAATATCGTGTACTTCCTGTATAGCATCATTTTACTTTCTACAAAAAAAGATTGTTCTAGAAGACACAGTCTTTTAATTTGTACCCCAGATCGAAGGGCTATTACAAAATACTTGACCTTGATAGTGTTGCTGGGTCATGGACTCTGAAAAAGTTGGAGTATTCCTTACTCAACCAAAACTGGAAAAGATACATTTGGTAATTATTACTATTACGTGTATCCGTCTCATTTTCAAATCATACTGCAACGAGGTCATCATAGATTTACTTTATAATTAAAAAAAAAAAAACATTCAATTGTTATTTTTTTTTTTTAATAAACTATAAATTGAAGTAATTAATAAAACAAAAGTATAACAATGTATGATTACACTCATCAACTGAATTTCAAACACATCCAAAATGTAAGCGAAAATAAAAAAAAAGTCAAGCGGCAGATTTAGTTTGTATGCGACAAGTGCCCTTTTCCAAGAATCCGCCGTTAAGACGGCAAGCCTTTGACGAGGCCAAAAGAAGGAAAAGCGCCGCTCTCGAGCCTCATAATTCTTGCTTTCGGTATTAAAACGCGCGGCCTTCGTGCGCAGGTAGCGGGGAGGAGGGTGCAGCTTAGAGCGGAAGAAAAATGTTTACCATCCGAAAGTGCCGCGCCGTCGTAACGCAAGGACTCCAGGTGACGCAATAAAGAGCACGCGGCTAAAACTTTCCCTCGAAACGAATCCCGCACGAGTCCATATATACCTGTGTTTGCGCATATAGACGCCGAGCGAGCGGAATACGGAAATTCAATGTTTCGTGCCTGCCCAGCCGTGGTAGGGGAGTGAAGGGGGCGGGAGGGACCCTATTTTCTTAGCCTCTCCGGGCTTTCTGTGTATTTCTTTGCGCAGTCTCTCTTTCTCCGACCGCGACGCTCGCTGTGCGCGTAAGGGACGGAGTGCGCGCGTTGGTTTGGCGCAAGACCGACATAAAGCTCATGAAATATTTCTTTAAGTTCAGGGGAGGGAAATTGCTGCCCTGTAGCTTCCTCGACAAAGACTTCGATCCTTCCAGCCGCGTCTGGTGTTGCCTCTATCTCGCTTGCTCCCTCTGCTTTGCATACGTCCTGGGTTTAAAGGAGCGCTGCGTCAGGTACGCCGAGTAAATAAACAAACCGTGGCTCGAGAGAGTATTTGACAAATGGAAAAATGAATTGTGCCTGGCTGGAGCGAAGACCGAAATCCTTTGATGTGATTTAGCGCGGTAGAAAACAATTTGTATTGCTAAAATTTTGCGATCGTGCTAAGTGCTTTTTAAGTGCATTTGGAAGATGGATAATATCTGACTAAAAAATGTTTGTAAGCATAGTAGATTTTTTAATCTTTTTAAATAAAAAGAAAATCCATGATTCAGTTTGTTAATTAATTTATGTCGGTAATCTTTTATTGACAGAATGAGGACACTATGTATATGAATCATTTATAGAAGTGAATCTAATATTTAAATTTGAATAATATAAAAACGATAGATTAATGAAATAGTTATTAAGTTTTAACATTTTCTGATTATTTTAAAATGTACTATGAATCAGAGTATTAATAAAAAATGGTCGCCGTTCTGATTAAATTTTCTAAAACAGAAAAGATTTAGTAAGGAAAGAAAATTCAGTCGTTAATTATAACTGCATAAAAATTTTGTACCAATTCAAATCAAATGTGAAAAAGTTTTGAAATGGATAACCATATATCCGAGATCTAAAATCGGTGTAATTTATTCAAAAATTCTCTGTCAACAATTCCAGAAGCATAGATGATTTGTTGTATTTATAAGTTGAAATTCCCAGACATGGAGACTTGATTAATTCAGGACGTAAAATCACAGAATTTAATACAATTGATAATAATATCAATTGTATTATATAGTGTGCTCTCAAATTTAGAATATTACATTTAAATAATTAAATTTTGCAATGCATGCATACACAATTAACGTAATAACAAATGATTTTTATCAAAAATTTTCTCAAAACTCAAATATAATGTATTAATATTTTAAATAGCAGTATTAATGCATTCATCTGTGAGCTTCGTGGACATGATAGTAGCTTCAAGCTCACTTTCAATCAGCTTATACTGTTTTCCCGTTAATAATATGAATCGCAGGATTATATTTATATTAATTATGTGATAAAATGAATACATATAGCTTCTTTTAATAAACATCGTGTAATCTCAGTATAAAAAAAAAAACATGGGCATTTTTATTTTATTGTTATTAATTTACTAAAACAATATATAACATTTTTTAAATTATTTAATTGTTTATATTTACTATCAACCTATATCCCCAAATGGATCGAGCTTATCGGCATAACTCCCTAATACGTACAACGTTTTCAACGACGTTTTTAAAACGTTTTTTATGTCCGCGGACATATGAGACTTTTTAAATACGTTTTTAAAAAGTTTTGTTGACCTTTTTTTGATGTAAAAACGTTTTGTGAACGTTTTGTGCTGTTCGGACTCTGATCTCTAATTCAGAGTAAATCAAAAACTGAAAAAAGTCGTATATATTTAATTTCAATCACACTTGACGGGCGCTTGCATTTCTTAACAAAGATCGATTAAAATTTTTTTCTTTTTTCAGCTTTCGTCCAATTTTAACTGGTTTGAAATGGCACGGCGATCCCTTTAATTTATTTCTGCATTTAAATTTGATACGTAATCCCTGTTCGAGAATCGAAAGCAGCGTCCAAAAGTGGAGCGTACGACCGGGAATTGAAAACACAGTATAGCCGGAGTAGCTCAGCAGTCGAGCAGACGGTTCATCGTTTTTCTTCCTTCCTTTTCTTTCCCCTTTTTTCCTTGTATTTTCTTACTCCGACGCTTATCCAGTTACTACTTTCTTTTTTTCAAACTTGATATTTATTCATTACTTCCTGCCGTTTAATTTCATTTGGCCGCACAGCGTAAAGTTACATTTTAGTTTTTAATTTTGAAAAATAGTAGGTGAAACGAGGAGAGCAAAAAAAAAAAAAAACGTTACGATCGTCGAGTTTATTATTGAATAGCGGGCGAGAATAAGGGAAAGATGGCGAGCGAAGAGTGAGAAAGAGAGAAAAATTTAACCAGGGAAAAGGCATACGTATAGTGCAAAAAGCCAAGAGCCTATCGTATTAGATGAAAAATTCTTTGTCACTTTTTTCAGCTACTACTTCCCTTCCGCCTTCTCGCCTCGCGGCTCCGCTCGTATTTTTAACAGAGTCATGGTATAAGGATTTGCATGCGCAATAAGGCAGCGATATATCGTGGAAACTTTTAACGGGAGACCTTGTTCCGTTCGTGAATTTACGAAAATCGTTGGACTCTGTAAATAATTCATAAAGATTTAAATCACGAAATGAGCTGCATCTTAATCTCGAAGATACATCAGATTAAGATTTTTTGTAAAAGTAAGTATATCTCGATTTATTTTGCAATTTTTTATAGTTTAATAAATATCAACTTACTGTCACTAAATACAGATGGATAAAAATTTATATTTTAGTTTAGATGATGATGTTATTGTCATTCACTAACGAAGATTTATTAATTTGAAAATTTCGAGAAAAGCTCTACTTTATTTTAGCCAAAAAAAATTCTGAACAATTCTTAATAGTACTGTATCAAAACCCAGTAGAATGACCAACGTATGGTTTTTATTTAGAAATCTGAAAAGTGTTCGTTTACATTATAAGCCGTCCCCTTTTATATAATCGATCTATGAGGATATAATTACATAAGATAAGAATAATTTTAATTTTACACTTTTTTACTGATCTAAAATATTGAGGTGAATAATTTAAAAAATCTTCTCGATATATTGTATATGATTTGAATGCTCCTTTTTAAACAAGCCATGCATTGAGAAACGGCACGGAATGATGAATATTGCAGGATTTGCAGGATTCAGTTGCCATCATGGCGTCGGCGGGGACGGACCCGCCTGACGGTCCGCTGGTAAAATATTACAAGTGCCACCCAGACGTAAAAGTTAGTGCAGTTGTGTGTATTGTTTGTGGA
>JAWWEN010010695.1:0-24264 GCA_035582955.1 Sycophila texana | reverse complement strand
TTGGTTGAAACAAGTAAATATTAATTAAAGCAAGTAATGGTTAATTGTGATTAGTAAACTTTTTTCTCAGTGTAGAACACCCAAAATACTTAAAATTTCAACACTCAGAATGTCGACCAACCAAAAAGAAAATAGCATATTAAACAGATTTACGTTGAACGTGTAGGCGCGGCCATAGCATCAGTATTATTCGTAAGTGCACACTCTCATTAATTCGGAGCAACGCTGCCAGCGCGACTCAATAAATAATCGTGCCGAGCAGTCGTCAGCAGTCGGAATGATCTCGGGCCAATTGCTGCCCTTTTCCCCGGCCACTCCTCCCCTCCCCCTCAGAATTCCGACCTGCTCTTCCAGAGCTGCATTAATTCGTTGGGGAGACTCGACTTTATTGTGCGCTCGGTTGCATGGGAGGACATGGATATGGATTTTCGACGAGATCAAAACAGCGTGCGCTTAATGTCGTTCGGTTAAGGAGGTTCGGCGGTAGAGTGCGGGAAAGCAGAGTTATATCCCACTCTCTCCCCCGTCTGCTTCTTAGTGGGACGGAACGGTGAAAATACGGACAGAAATCGACTTCATCTGAAATTGAAGTTTATTGCGATTTTTCGAGTGACTTCGTACACTTTTTTAGCTTGTACACGTAAAACAGGGGAGACCGGGGTATAATTTACAACTTTAATACCGGAGTAAATTTTACAACTTATTTCTTATCATTGTGCAAATGTGCAATGCCTTTCGACTGAAAATAAAAACAAACATTCCTCATTCCAGTCAAAGGCACTGATAAAAAGGGTATTGCTCTCTGTTATTTAGAAGGCGAGATATATACAGTACTTAGTCAACTTTCCCCGGATGCCAACTTGCTCTGGACTCTCCTACTAATAAGGCATTGCAAAATTATTTACTTAATTTTTGATAATTGATATTTTGAGTTAAGGGTGGATTTTTTGTAACTGACTGCTTGTACATTGGATAAGGTTTGACTAACTTGTTGCACACTTGTAATACTAAAATTTGTTGTGCTTCTCGAATTGTTTAATACACTCTTTAACTCACAGAATCCTGAAAAAATTAACAGTTGTGTAGGTCGAGGGTATAACAATTATTTAATTAATTTTTGCTGATGGATACTTCAAATTTAAAGTGAATATTTTTTAAGCAAACTTCCTGTACATTTAGTGGGACTTGACTATTGGTTGGTTGTACTAAGTGAAATACTTGCGATATTTAAATTTGTTACGCTTTTGGAATGTTTAGACGCATATTTAGTGTATTTATATATGTCTATTCTTATATGATTTTACTTATATGAACAGGGTAAGTAAAAAATATAAACACACTTTATGCTCCCTACCAGTATTCTACAAGTTAAAAGGTGCGTGAAGTCACTTAAAACTTTGCGATGACATTAAAATTCAGAGGAGTCGATTTTTACCGTGTTTTAGCCGTTTTATCCCATTGTACACTCTCCCTTGCCTACGAACTTGATCATTTGTTTACGTTTATCAGCCATCTACATTTTGATTCGTTGATTTTTTTTCTATAGAACTATGAATTTTTTAACCTACAAGGAGAGATCGCCCCTGAAAATTGTCTTCTTGTAGTGAATAGTGAAAAAAACCATTCATATTTTAATCTGACGAGCTTTTCTTCAATCAACAAAACTAAAAACATTAACTTTGCTAAAAATATCATATTTACAGGTGCCGTGGGATCAAATTAAAGTTGTAGTGTATAGAAAACCATTTCTAAAATTTTATCCAAATCGATGATCCGAAGAGGTATAATACTCTTCTGATATTAATATCTATGCGAATTATTGCAAATTTTTACCCTACTTCATAATGTTCTCTCTTTCACAAAAGCCCGTCATTAAAACTTTTTTGAAAAATTTTTTTCCTCCTAAATCGCATGATCAACAGCTCTAATGAAATTCATGTAACCTTACTTTTAATAAAGGAGTAAGGTACTCAAATTTCAACGTTTCTGAAAACCCCTCCCAATCTTCTTAACTTTCAGCGACGAACCAACCGGAATTTTCGAGTTTCGATTCGAACGCCATTTAATTTCGCCAGTGCGTAACAGAATACCCTCTCCCAT
The DNA here is from genome assembly GCA_035582955.1 of Sycophila texana. NCBI lineage: Eukaryota > Metazoa > Arthropoda > Insecta > Hymenoptera > Eurytomidae > Sycophila > Sycophila texana. The sequence continues at coordinate 22,164 of JAWWEN010010695.1, read as the reverse complement.
TGAGTCTCTGTCTGTTTGTTTGTTTGTTTTTTATTTTGTTCTTCCTTTTATTTATTTTTTTATTTTATTTTTCCTTGAAAATGTTTTACTTGGTTTTCAAACCCTAACGGTATTGCCGCTAATTTGATCAAATTTCACCGATCGCGGATGCTGGTTTTTTTCCAAACAATAGAAACTGTTATTAGATTTTTCGTACTTTCATTTTTACGTCGCAAAAATCGATTATAATAGAATACCCGGAAAAAGAGAGCTTGCACTGGAAAAATAAAAAAATGTCAAAAGAACACAAATTGACAGTACGAACAATTTTTAAATATTCTTGTTATTAGTTTCAGTATGAAAATACTTTGCTTTTCATACATTTTTCATTGAAAATATAATAATTTTGTTGTCCAGTTTATTTTTCGCAAACAATTCACCTCAATGTCTTTTATTTTACACCCTACTCTCCCACATATTACATTCAATATTGTCACAAAATAATACAAAAAAAATCCACTTTATAGCAAAGTTTAAACGCAAGAGGGAATACCTTCATTTTTAGCATCCCCTCAGCGATAAAAGTATTCGAAGAAACGGCTTCGATTGTATGCAAACTGAGGCTCGTTTCTGTACTCAACGAGATCGAAGAAGAATAAAAAAAAGAAAAAAAACAGGCGATACTGACATCGGTCCACAGGTGGATCGTCTTTCTTAGAACCAAGTGAATTCGACATTTTATCGTCTTAATGTATTTTCTTCTTCTACATGGAGAAAAACTTTGCATTAAAAATTACTACAGTATTTTCTGAAGCAAGCACAAACTAGTAAAATAAAATAAAATACTACAGCGACCATTATAGTAAATTTTTAAATATTTAAATTACAGTTTACTATAGTTAAATTAAATTTTAATAAATCTCTAGTAAAATTTACTATTAATTATATCAATTTTCTTTTATTTTTCGAGCTTTAGTAGAAACTATAGTAATATTTAACATAAGATTTTCCTGCACGTATATTTTCTCAATGTTCAACTCGCTCGGCTCCCGAAATTACGTTGAAATTACGGACGGAGGGCCCCCCCTTTTTGGGGCTCGACAGTAAATATTGCAGTTGTACTTTGTATTAATATACCTACTCGTTCGGCCAGTATCGATCTTAATCACCCCAAGTGTAATTTTTATATTTCACCTTCCACGCGTGAATGAAATACAGCCGTGTCGTTGCATTAATGATTCACGTTAATACGTAAGGGTAATGGGGTGACTTTTTATTTCACCTTTAATTGTCAAGTGTGATTAATTCGTAAAAACCCTTATCGCGTGGCTTATAATACACTTGTGTGTCAGAAAATGTTTTTCTTGTACTTTGTCAAATATTTTTCGATCAATCTAATGGGAAAAGTTTGCTGCGAAAGTTTGTTACTAATATTCATTGTTACTGTTAAGATTAGTATTTCGAATTTATCGATAAATCAATTTTGGTCTAGAATATTTGTTTTGGTAATATTTGAAATCTGATGGGAACGCCACAAACATTTGCACCGAAAGAAATTTAATAGTAAAAATTATTGTTGTTAGTTTAACGGTAATTATGAACTATTTGATCGCATCGACGTTGTTACGTAGATTACGTATTCAATTTTTTTTTAAAGTATCAGCAAATTTTACCGTGGAGTCACAGTGCGTATTCCTTTTTTAACTGGAAATGTGTGAAAAAACCACCGAATTTTTTCAATATAATCACTTTTTAAAAAAATCGATAAATTTTCTGCTGCTCTACAGTAAAAATTACTATAAAAACCATAGAATCTAAGGTTAAATCAATAAATGTTGTAGTTACGCTATCGTAAAAAATATTAGAAAAACAATAGAATAAAGTATTTTACTACTACAATTTTTTTAGTTTTCGAATCATTTTTTTTAACAAACTATTGTACCTATTATGAAAGCGTAGAAATTACCGTGGATACATAGTAAGTGTATCATAAAAAGTATTAATAATTCTTATCAGTTCCATTAAAATTTGTCCGTAATTACCGTTAAAAAAGAAAACGACAATTCCCATCTTAAATTTCTCTCCGCAAACCTTTTAAATGCGATGCTCTTAATCGACGATCCGACAGTAGCGACGATAGAAACACCTCGAAGTACCGTCGAATAAAATAAAAATTTACATAATAAGATGGACTTACTCGATGCCAATAAGCTCGTTATTAAAGTAAATGTAAATTCCATTCGATCCAGCACCGGGCAATACAATCATCGGACTCAAAGAAACTTCATTCGAGTTCGAAATTATTTTCCGCGCTCGCGCCAGCTCCGTTATCCACTTTATGAAATCTCTATTTAACGTCCAACGTATCCGACGCCGCGCGGCGTATAACTCCACAGGTCCTCTCGCCTCCTCACTCGCGCAACTATATGTATGCAATATACATCCCCGAAAAAAAAAGGTGCACCAACTCGAACTGTCCGTGTCTCATATATAAGTATATAAAATAAAAAATTTCGCTACACATCCAGGTGATGATCAAGGGGGGACGAGTGGGGGTCGTCGGTTTAAAAAAGAAAAAAAATACTGATAATAATAATAATAATCGACACATGGGCCAGTACACGTGTGTAACGCATAACACAGAGAGGAGTGTGAGTCCAGTGAGTGTGTGTGCCTGTAGGTGTGCGTGTCTCCATCGGAAAATAAGCTTTGTACTCACGATTGTGTGGCGCGATTTGGTGTTGCGGCAGGACTGTCATAGCCGCGCGGCGGCGGGTGCCTCGTGAGCCAGCCTCGGCCGAGGCGCGCAGACTCCCCGACGGCGCTCCGGCGGTCCGACTCACTCTCACCCCTCCGCTGCGCGGGAGCAACAGCGCCAGCGGCGTGGGCGGCGGGGGCGGCCCTATTTAGCGCCGGCTATCCCCGGCCATCCGCCCGCGCCAGCCCCGGAGGATCGGCCGCGCGCAACACTTCCTCGCGCTAAGCGCGGCCCTTTCTTTCCGCTTTCTGGGGATTGACCCGAGCGTATGTGGGTCGCCGGCTGCAATGCGCCGGTGAGATCCTTTAATTTCATTCTGGCACACGAAGCGTGGACGCCGCCGGATGAGGAGTACCCAGTCGCTGCTGATATCCTGTTTAAACGAAAATTGCATGAGTCTTTTACGGGTGTGACGTGCAGAATTATTTGGGATTGATGTTTTTTTTTTATACAATTTTACGGGGCGAGAGGGTTTCGTCCTCGTGTCAGTCTATAGGCGTGTGATCTGACTTTTTTTGGACGCGATTTTTTAAACGTGATTTTTAAATTGGTTTACGGAGAGAAAAGTTCTCGTAAAAATTACTATACTTATACTGTTTTTTAACGCAGGGAACAGATACGACAATTCAAAAATTTTACTAGAAAGTATAGTAAAATTTGCTGGACCTACAGTAAATTTTGCTGAACTTCAATTAATAACTAATTAATTAACTTAACAGTAAATATCACTACAAGTTTAACAAATTTTACTATAAGTCTAATAAATTTTACGATACTTTTCTAGTAAAATTTTTTATTTTCGAGTCTGTCCCTGCGTTAAATAAAATAGTATCGTAATTTTTAAGAACTTTTCCCTCCGTGTTTCTGCACCAAGGCGAGTAAATTTAAATAACTGTAATTTTTACCTGAATATTGGACCTTTGATAAAGCTTTATAATTTTTAATAGGAAAGCTATGTAAAATGTCGCAATTTTCTCGAAAAAATTATAAATGTTGGAGCTTTATACTTGTAAAAATTATAAACCTTCTGCAACAGTCTCAATTTCAGGTAAAATTTGCAAGAATTTTCCCGTAAAAATTTCCAGTATTAACAAACCGTCCCTGGATTACGTATTCTCAAATAATTGTTATGGGAAACTTCACTGTAATTTTTCGGGAAAATTTTATCAGTGAAAAAAAGGTCTCCGATTGGAAAATCCGGAGACAGGAAAAAGCTTTTTTTCGTGGTCGGCCGAGATAAAAAAATTACTCAGGCCCGAGAATAGACTTATTGCTGTAGTTTACGATCTTTTAGTCCTGACTGACTATTATATTTACGTTCGCGTCTCAACACTTGACCTTGATGTTTTATTTTGACGAGATTTTTTTACGGTATTAAATTATTTATATGTCTATCATTTTCGTCTTCTTCTTTTTATAATATTAAATAAAGTACTTTAGTATTCGCTGCTTAGAGAAAGTTTCATGTTCATTGTTGCGAAAAGGATACCTGATCGGGAAACCTTAGGTGGGTAGTAGCGAAAAAGCGTACGAAAAGAGGAAAAGTTATCTGTGTGCTGAATTGATATTGTTATTCGGCGCGGCGTGTGACAGTAACGAGCGATGATTTTTCCAGGAGCTTCTGTTCCTTTTTTCTCGGTGAGCAAACCACTTCTTCTTGAATTCAAACAAAATTTTTTTTCATTAACAGTTTGAACTCGAAGTTTTATTGTAAAATAAATCGTAAAAGTTTTTTTTTTACATTTTACAACTTTCAGCAAGAAAAATAAACCAAGAGAGGTGCAACTTTTTTATATTCAATTAAATTTAACAACTACTTAGTCTTTTAAATTTTAAACGGCCCGAAGCGTATTTCAACTTTTTTTATAGAGTAAAAAGGTGGAATATTAAATATACATTTTTTATCGCAAGATAGACATGCAATTAAGTCCAGCGGATCCAGTTATGTCAGACTACATTCCGTCAAAATGAATTTTTTTTTCATCACTATAACGAACTTATTGTAAAACATTTTGCATATATAATAAATGTGAAAAGTATTTTACGAGAATTTCTTTATAAATGACAAAAAAGGATTCATTTTAAAGTATGCCTGACCAAACTGCCCGTTACTACTTAATTGAATGTCTGCTTTGAAATATTTTTGTAATTAGTATAGATAGGATAATATACACTTTTTCTTTAAAAATATTTCATTATATTCTCTTGCATGAATATTATTATTATTAGATAAAAGCTTAAAGTAGTTTTGAAGGCAATAAATTTATCGACATTGGCATCACTCTGCTTTCACGCGACAGTCTCGTAAACGTCTTGCTGTGTTCGAAACTACATTATCGTTGATCGATGAAAATTCTTTTTCTCAACTATTAGGTAAACTTTGGGAATTTAAACGATATAAATTATTCGACATAAAAAGCGTCTCCCTGTCAACGTTGCACTGACCGTTAAATAAATAAATGAAGATCTAAATGTTTGCACGAACTTTTCGTAAATTAAAGATTTGTGCAGAGTTGGAGGCAAGGGGGCACGAAGAAGAAAAGTTACTTTTAGGAAAGATTGATACTAGGACTCCGAAGAGTATCAATCTATTTTTCTCTCTTTTATCGAATCCGCGACAGTGGCTTCTCCCTGGTTTTCCGCCGCGCGATACTCATTATATCATCAGAAATGAGATCGTAATGGAATGAGTAAACGCCGCGGAAATCGAGAGAATATGAAATATTCAATTTGGTGATTTCATTCTCGATGGCAATCTTTCAGGCTCCGGTGCACCGTGAGAAGATAGTGCCGCCTCGTCGCGCACCGTAGTATGACGCCGAAAACGATCGAGACTCTCCGCGTCGTTGCCAATCAATTTGTCGGCTATTGAGACATTTCCCGCTTATGATAACAAATTTTACTTAAAGTATAACTTCTTGCAGCCGCAAACAAACCTCATTGGATCAATAGAAGAAAGTTTATACATTTAAAAAAAAATGCAGTTTTATTCAATTTTTATCCAACTACATTTTTTAATGCAATTTTTGTGTAGTTGGGAAAAAATACATTTTTATATAGCTTTTTACTCAATTTTTAAAAAAAAAGGATAAATTTTGTTATGAATTTCTTTACATTTTAGAAACGATGCACTTCAATAGACTTGAATGCACTTGTATTGAGCTTTGGTCCTATTAACCCAGTGAATGTAGATTATGGCAATTCTTAGCTGACTGCATAATTTAAGTGAATTTTTCATTATTATAATTGAATTGATTAACTTACAAAAAATAATTTTAAATCCTTTTGAATCGAATCTAAATTATTATAATGTTTTCCAAGACTGACTTATCTTTTTGGAATATAAATGCTTTTATAATTACTGTACATTTGAGTGAATTTAACTGACTAGATTACCAACGCAAACCCTAAACTACATGTATCGTCGTTCATTTGAATTCCTTCTTTTACGATCAATTTAATTACTACTAGAGAATTCGGCGCGCTACAATACGCCTTAGAGGTTCGTATCTATTTAACCTTTGAAAGAAAAACAATTTAAATTTTGTTCCTTTTTTTTCTCGAAGAATCAAAATCACTTCGAGATTTTCGAACAAATGGTCGTAATCTCGAACGCTCGTATATAAAGGATGCATAGATACTATACGCGCTTCGTTATAGAATTTTTTTAGAATATGATGACAATCTATCTCTCGAAATTCAATTTTCAATTCGAAAATCAAAATCGCGTTCGAGATCGAGATTCGAGATAGCGAAACCGATATCTTGTCTATTATTTTTAGAGTATAGATTGTAATTACCTGATTTTATGTCAAATTTAGTTCTTATCTGAATCTTTTTCCTCCTATATAAAAGTCCTATTTTCCTACCACCCACACAATCCCGCGTTAAAATCGCGTATTTCAAACAACTATATCTCAAAAACTAGTCGGTCAATGATTATCAGCTCGCACCTGAAGTTATTACTCAATAAACTAATTTTCCTGAAAGTTTCCTGGAAACAGTCTTAAATAAATCGATTTACCTCTAAGATTTATCTTAAAATACCGCGCGCCTCGTGCAAAAACGTAGAGATCCCAAGCACGAGATTTCCCATCATTTACGGCCGCTAATTCATATAGAGATTGGGTTATCCCAGTGAAAAGGAGCTTAAAGGAGCTCTGAGCTGATTGTGTCAGCGCGTCGTGTCTCTCTCCGCGCGGAGAAAAATTGCGCCCTCCCGCGTCATCGAGTATCAGTCATAGTGAAAAATAGGGAGAAAAAAACCGTTTGCTTATCTGATACCGCAGCGACGCGCTCTGCGCTTGACAAGTCGTCCCGCCTGCTACGGCTTACTTCATTAGCCGTGTGACTTGCATTTGCAAAGGTGGCGTAAAAACTGAAATGCCGCTGATGCATTAAATTTGTCACGTGTGCGAAGGTAAGTAATGGATCTTAATAATACTTTCATTATGACCGACGTAACGACGAAACTGAAAAATCGATGCCATGAAATGTAATCGAAATTTATAGCGGCGAAATGATTAAAAATTGCTCTTCCGTTTTTCTCCTTCTCTCCGTGTGTAACATCCATTAGTATAATTATTGAATTAGATGTACTTATAAATGAGACTTGGCAAATTCGACGAAATATCGACGAAATATATATTGTTATCTTGAGCTTCGGTGTTTGCCTCCGTAAAATATTAAAACTTGCAGTCGATACGCGAAGGTCGTATTGAAGTAACGGAGAAAACAATCGTATAGAACTTTCATATCGATATAGTAATCTGTAAAATTTTTCGGAAAGTCGTACATCGGTCTGATAATTCTGGAGGGATTTCGGGGTGAAATTCGTCATTGTAAACTGGAAAATTTCTTGGGACTTGGGATTCGCCTTACCTTCATATACCCACGTTCCTCCGAACCACGTGCACAATCTTTTAGAGAGGCTTAGTTTGCGATTCGCGAAAGCACGTAAGATGTTGCAGAAACGTGGATAAACTACATTTAAATGTGTGCACATAATAAACACTGCTATGGCCATCAAAATACCCATAGTTTCCGCACTCAAAATTTTGAAGTTAGAAAATCAATCAAAGCGACAAACATCAAAATGAGTTTCAGCAAAATTGGAAAATTTAAAAACCAAATCAGTAATTAATTTATTGGTAAAATTAAATAAACAAAAACTTCTTTGGTTGTGCACATTGAAATATCAAATATAACCCCCAAACCATTACAAATTATGCATAAATTTTATGCAGAATATACGCAGAATTCATACAGATATTTTCATAGAATCTACAGAAAATGTGCACAAAAAATTTTCGGAGAATTTCTGTCAAAATTCTACGCATAAATTCTACAAAACATCTGCAAAAGATTTACTGAAAATTATTTAGCCTTTTTTTCAAAACTTGTGAAAAATTAGTATAAATTCTGCACAGGCTTTGTCTAAATTTTTTTTGTGCAATATATACAGAACTTTCTTATTAAGGTCTCTGGTAGAAAATTAACCATCTTTTCTAAATGGCAGAAAGTTAATCATACGTTAGACAAAAATTATTCTACTCAAAAACTATTGCCAATAACCAAGTTTCCTGGTCATAATTTTAATCATAAGTTGTTTACTATAACCTGAGACACTAGTCAATTTCTGATTAATTAATTTTCTATACTATAGGGCAACGTAAGCATAATTTACATCGATCGTGATCCCAAAATGACAACGTCACCAAAATAACGGTTCGTATACTTTATTAAGTAATTTTCCATCTCTCCTAAATCGGTATTATCAATACATACACTGAAAAAAAGTAAGAAATTGAAATCGATGTTTAGTTATTTCAATTAATATTTGATTGAAACAAATAAATTTTGGTTGAAACAAGTAAATATTAATTAAAGCAAGTAATGGTTAATTGTGATTAGTAAACTTTTTTCTCAGTGTACCTACGTTCTAATTTGAATTCCAAGAAAGTAGTAATTCTGAGAATAAAAATAACGATTCCAAAAATATACTTACTCGGAAAGAGAATTACTATAAGAAAAACTGGAAGAATTGGATGAGAAAAAAAAATGATCGCAATTACATTCGCTATCGTCGTCGCCGCTCTCCTAACTGCGTGACTGTCAACGATTTAGAAAAAAATCTCATAATCCCATATAAAACCCCAACTAAAATAGTTCCTTTCCACTCTTTACAGCAATTACGGCTGAGGACTCGAGAAACGCTGACGAAGCAAAAAGAGGGCCTCGGTACAAACGAACTTTACACGTATATAATGGGGAGAGCGCTCCCCTCCCCATACTACTATACGCTCGGACGAGATTGGAGACGTTCGAAATTAAAAAATTTCATTGAAACGCTGACGCGACCCACATCGCCACGAACAAATAAAAGCTCGAGGGAACGAGGGAAAGAGAGAGAGAAAAAATAGAATCGAGGAGAAAGGAGAAAAGGCAGAGAGTACCGCGCGCCCCTCGATGAACGCGAATAGGCGCGTTTGGTCGAGGAGGGTTCACAGTTGGAACTTAGCGAGCGCGAAAAAATCCGCTTTCTTCGAGGGGTGCGTGCCACCGTTAGCGCCGGCATATTGGGACGTATATCGATCTAAAAACTCCCTTTGCGCGCGGCCACGTGCGTATAAAGAGGCGCGCACAGGAAACGGACGAAGCGGCGAGGCGCATTAAAACTGAGTGAATTTTCTAAAAATCACGGCGAAGCTCACCGTAAAAATTACGTGAAAAAACTTAATCGAAGGACGTTTTGCAATAATATAGTAAATTACTATATTATTGCAAATTGTCCTTCGATAGTAAAAATCGCTATAATTTTTACTTGAAATTTAGACTGTCGGAGGGGAAGATTTGTAATTTTTGCAGATATATAGCTTCGTAATTTTTATGAGAAAATTCTATCAGAATATCATATTATGCAATAACAAAGTTATTGTAAAATATTTTGCATATACAATTAACTAAGATATCATATTAAATGTGAAAAATTATTTACATTATCATTTTCTTATAGTAATGACAAATAGTATATTATGTTACGAGGGAAATAAAGAAAGAATGGACCCAAATCGCATGGAAATTCCTCGCCTCCGGCTCGGGTGACAAACATACGATTTGAGGCATTCTTTCTTTTTTTTCCGTAGTGGATATACGATTTTTTTTTACATGTACCCACGCCGATATTGCCAGCTTTTCATTTCCGCGCCGGGATAAAAATAGGCACTTTTGGGGGGGGTTATGTAAAAAAATTATTTATTTTGAAGTAGCGCCTGACCAAACCGTATATTACTACTTAATACCTTTATAAGATTTTAGCAATTAATAGGTAGCGTTACCTTTTACTTCAAGCAGATTTTTAAGTACAGGATTATCTTTATACCTTCAACATTATTTGATTCACTTCTTTTGCAAGAATATATTATTATTATTATTGTTATTATTATTGGATAGAGACTTGTAAAGTACGTGGGTAATTTTTACGAGAAAATCTGCATAATTTTCAATGTTCCCGAAAGTCCATTATATATTCATTTAAAAACTACAGTGATTTTATCATAAAAATTTTCAGTGATTACAAATCGCTCCTTAATTGCATTTTTTACATAATTTTTACGAGAATATTTTCTCAGTGTATGTGAATATCAAGGAGCTTTACTCGCATCGGCATTGGAGAGAAGTTTTCCAGGCCGAAATATATTTTTTTTTAGCTGATGTTGGAATTTATTGCGGATATTATTGGATTACTAAAAGAATAACAATGGAGTATACGTGTTCCTTGCTTTTGGCATTAGCGTTATAAGAAGACTTCATCCTTCCCTAATCTTAGTACAATACAACGAGCTGATTCCATCGCGCTTAGCGCTCTTAGTTTTCAATAAAATTATTGGATATAGATTTTTAGAATGTAGTTAGAATATTTGAAAGCTTTATCATTTATTTTTTTTAATAGATTAAATCTATTTAAACGAACAAATTTTTTGATAGTATGAAAATGATAAATTAAAAAAAAAAGTTTTGAATTTTGACGCCATATCAAACCTGAAATTATTTTAATTAATTGAATCAAATTGAATCTATTATATTAAGGGAATTAAATGCTACTAATTTTAACCCTCTTTTTAGGTCAATAAAGTTTACCTTTGTAGTTAAATCAATATCTTCTATAAATATTTGTCAGTTACAAGTGTTCGAACGTCATGTAAATTTTCACATTTATATTTTCTTTTCAATCATTTCGAAAAGCATAAGCGATTTTTAACGAACAAAACCAAGGGTCGATTTGACTGAGACATTATAACGTCTGGTTGGAGCATTAAATCATTTTTACGGGGCGTAACAATCCCACGCGCTAAGTAATAACAAGTAAGATAAAAGCAGAAGCCATTCAAAGTACAAGTTTACCTATAAGCCAACTTTCAAAAAGATAAGACATTTCTTTTATACGCATAATAAAGTTGAATTTGAATTAAACAAAATATTTATAAATTAGTATTGTCCTAATTGTCAAGTTCTATGGAACTTCATAGATTATCCTTCCAGTTGTATATTCTTTTTTAAAGGCGTGACTTCGAACTTCTCAGATTATTTAATTAATTAACAAAATTTAATGGATTTTTTTAAAGGTTTGATTGTACTCGTGATCTTGTTGTGTTGTTTGACTTCAACTTAATTTTAGATAAACACTTGCGTTTTCTAATATCTAGAACTTTAAATGTAATTGACTTCATTAATTAAACGGTCGGTTGAGTTGAGTTTACTTAGGTACTATTATTTAATTATACAAAACATGATGCACTTAATATATTTTGCAAGCTTATGTGGTCACCATCTACCAGCCCAGTAGATTAATAAACTTGAACCAGTATAGCATACACTGAGAGAAATTTTTAGTAAAAATTACAATAATTCTAGTAAATTTTTCTAGACAGTACGGTAATTTATTTACACACGAAAAAATATTTCACTATATTTTCAATAATTTTTAGTTACTATTCAGTACAGTAAAAAGTAGTGGTACAGTTTCTGCATATTTTTACCCGACAGTATGATAATTTTTATCACCCTATATATCACAGTTTTCTACTCAACGTTGAGTATAATAAAATACTCAACGAACACTCTTGTTCTTAAGAATAATTTTACCGGATTTTTCTTTTTCAAATAAATTAAAAAAAAATAGATAAACAAGTAAATAAAATCTGCATATGTAGGCATCAACATACTCGCCGCGAATATACAGGATAACTCCTCCCAGAGCCGAAAAAAGAAATGCAAGTAAAAGCGCGCTTGAAACGCATTCAAGAATCGCTCGTTCAGCGAGAAAAGTGCTACTCACACTGGCGAGCGTAACGCAAAGATTTAGGTTGAAAAATAGCATTCCTCGGGAAAAAACGTAAGATGCCTTTATATCGAGGCAAACTGAGGCGACTCATCCTGCCCCAATTCTCCCCGTCCACATCCCGAGGAAATTCCGAACGACGAGCCTCCCGACGTCCCGGCGAAGGGGGGAAATTCCAAGTTTCCCCGTCGCACGGGGCTACCCGAGCAGCCCCAGATCAGGAGAGCAATTTTCAATGCCACGCGTACTTGTTTTCCTACAAATTAAAAGTTATCGGGACGTGCGGTACTGTATACCGGACGCGGTCGAACCTGCGGACCTTCGTTCAGAATTTATCCGCTCGCGTGAGACGAGAACTCCCGGAAATTTCACGAAATTGGCCTTTAAACAAATGTTAGGGAAGTCCGTCCGAGTTTTATTGTTAATGACTTTTTATGCTACCTTATCGCCCTCCCCTCCTCGCCGACCGTCATTTAGGAAAGATTTACCTTAAAACCCTTCCTTGATGTAAAGCTCAGGAATTACTTGTTTGAAACTTTATCCGCGGAGCGAACGATTAATTTAAGAAGCGTAAACAAATGTTGCAGGGTCGATCGATCGATCGCGCAATTCGCGTGGCAAAGTTTCATTCAAAGGAAACTTGCGAAATTTCGACTTTAAACAATGCGCGCGTGTGAGCATCCAATTTACTTCATTAAGGGAATGGAATTTAACCATTCGGAGAAAAATCAATGATTTTCAGTGAATATTTATTTTTTCCGTTAATAAGGATATGGTCAATACATATTATATGCATTTTCACTGCCTAAAAGTGAATATTTACTGAATGGGCTAAGTGAAAACAATGCATTGAAATATTTAGTGAATATTCACTGAAAAACTGCGTGTATATTCACCAAAAATTAAGTGAATTTTCTTTGAAAATCACGTGAAATTTCAATGACATAAGAAGACACTCTTAAATTCTTACACATTAAATATATAATGCTTTATTTCACTTATTTTGAAGAATCTTCAGTGCCTCCTGATTACTGAGTATCATAGATAAATTACTAGTTCTTCCACACATAAAATTACAATTTTTCACAGTTGAAAATAGAAACGTTTCAGAAACCTTGATAATTGCATCATTTTTAATAAACAAAAATAAAATTAATTTGATTGTAATTAATATTATTCAATTATTTAATTAATTAATATTATTAAAATTAATTTGATTTTAATTAATAATATTCATTATTACATTATTATAATGAATGGATTCCTTATTAAATTAATTTAACATTAATAAAATAAACTATTATTACATAATTATAAACCAATTTAAATAATCAAAAGTCCATTAGATATACACGTGATTTTCAGTTCTGCTTATTTAATATGGTTCATTGTACATTACACTGAATGAAATTTAGAAAGTACAAACAGCGCGGTATAGCAGTTGATTTTGCAGCGGTGCAACAACGTAGTTTCTGTTGTTAAAGTGATTTCCCGGGATACTCGAGCGCGGGCAAAGCAGAGGAGGGAGAGGAAAGGGAAAAAAACGAGAGGGAGAGAGAGAGAAAAAAAAAGCGGAACGGCTACACATCCGTCAAAAGTTCTTCCTTTAAGCGGCTTATCGCCTCCGCTCGCGAAACTTCATAAACGCATTCAAAAAGTTGTTGCGGCAGATTAGACTTTCCCGGGGACATGAATACTCATCATGCCGGCCATTATGCAAAAGCTTAACCGAGCAAGTTTTTCCACGCAAACTGGAAGATGCAGAGCCACTAACGAACGCCCACTATAAACTCCACCTGTAAAGCGCGGGATGCCGCGTCAGTACAGGGACACTGTACGACTGTGTATACCCTTTGGCAGACGCAATGGAGGGATCTACGTTGGCATTTAGGCTGACCGTATTTAAGCGGATCCCCTTGCCAATTAAAATGTTATCCCGCGTTTTATTTCTTTCTCACTGCTCTGCTTTTTTAAAGAGGAAGCTTTTCTTTTATTTTTTAGAAAGTATCTCATGGCAGAATATTGACCAGATCAGTGCACTGAGAGAATTTTCTCGTAAAAATTACGGTGATTTTTCCATAAAAATACGTTGAGAAAACGTAATCGTGGGACGCTTGGCAATACTGCAAATTTGCTTTGTAAATTTTACAAAAAAAAAGCTCTGTAATTTTTACGTGAAAATCCTAGTATTAATTTTTACAGAATTTTTCTTATCAAATTTACAAAACTTGACCAACAGTCCAAGATTCAGGTAAAAATAATGATGATTTTTTTTTTAATATGATGAACTTTCTGGTAAATGGATATCTTGTAGTTAAAATTCTTATCAGAAACCTTGAGAGAGGTGTTTCACCTCTAATTGTGTTTTTATGTAATCAGCTAAAATAGAAAAATTAGAGTTAAAAATTAACATATATTATGTTAGCAGTTCAATATACATTTAAAATATTATATATTAATTTTACGAATAATTTTTAATTTTTCTGATTTAGGTGATTTTATAAAAACTAATACTGTAGGTGCAATCCCTCCTTAAAACTGATGACAGTTTTTGATAAGAATTATATTGATCAACTTTCTGGTCAAAATATACACTGGGAGAAATATCTGGTAAAAATTATTATACTGTATAGGAAAGTGATCACAGACTGACATTATGAAAAATGTTACCATATTTATAGTAAAATTTACCAAAAATATAGTAAATTTTGCCAGACAATATTGTAATTTTTACTGTATTTATGGCAAATATTACTGTGCAGTATGGTAATCTTTTTCATAATGCTAATCTGTGACCACTTTCCCATAAAGTATAGTAATTTTCACTAGAAGTACAGTAAGTTTTACTTTTCTCTCAGTGTAGAAACTGCTGTTCTAATTAATTTTAATGAATGAGTTGAAACAATTTAAAAAAATGTTTCATTCGCGCCCTCAAAGAAGCATTTTTCGTACCTTCAAAGAGGCTTGCCTATCCTTTCAAATTTTTTACTGGTGAAGTTTTCGAAAATAGAAGCACTCCCATACTAAACATCTTAGAAGCAAAAAGGGTTTCATCGAAAAATAATAAACGTTATATAAATTTGTCCTTGAGATTAAACTCGAACACCCCCACTGCCAGCTAACCATAAGAAGCTCAATTTGAATAATTTAATAGAACATCATCGATAAAATATCAAAAGTTCTACTAACATTTCCGAATGACTGATGGCCGATCGACTCCAGTCGGTACTCGGTAGGTTCATAGTACGTATAAAAAAAATATAATATTTATATAACGTATGTCCACAATCATATCTACAGTCCTTCATTCTTTTGATTACAAACTATGAAACCCTTCTGATATTATGATTGCATATTCATTTATAAAATTTGACATAATGTTATAAATGTTTTAGAATTAGTAAATTCTTTCCAGTTCAAATCTCTAATCTATAATCTTAGAAATTTTAAATGTACGTAGGAACAGTGCTCAAATAGTGATATAAGCCTTTATTCTATTCTAAATAAACTGTTGGGGAGCCGAAACACCCTTCCTAGACGATTCTCTACTAATATTAAAACTATAGGTGAATTAAAAGCTCTATAAGATAATTTTCTATCTCGTTTTAGCTGTAATTTTCGCTTTGTAACTTTGCATTATTTATTATATATTTCATTGTACTACCCACTCATCCATACCAGTTGCCCACCAGAATCCCATATACTTTATAAGACCCCGTGTAAATATATGAGTGAAACAAAATTTGATCAGAATCCGATAACCTCATTTCTCATCTACAATTTCTGCACGGGGTATAATAATTTAATAAATCAATAAATTAACGGGCAGTATTACAATTTATCCTCCACATTTTCAGTTCAGTTCAGCGTTTATACTTTGTAGGGCATGGAATAATTTAATTCTCTCGCGATGTTGATTGAAGACTATATAGGTACCAATTTACTATAGTCTGCTGCGCTATTAATTATTAATGATTCTAACATTGTTGTAAACATAACAAATTTTATTTTTTCATTCAAGTACATAGATTGTAGACCTTACAAACGTATATTTCCACATTGGTTGTATACTAAGAGAGTTGTATCCCGTTTATTTAATAAAATAAAAATAAATAAGTTTGTCTAGGAGTAGAGTCACGGTAGCAGGCACATAATTAATAAAAGGGGAAGCAGCAGGGGTGGCGAGGGAGACGAACAGTAGAAGTAAAGCGCGGAAGAGCACAGAGAGCCGACACACAACGTCGGGAGCGCTTGCGCCGGGGAAGCCACCTGTAGCCAGGCCTTCGGTCAATCGATATGTACCGTCCTCTGGCAGATATCGACTCCGCGTACCTGTATATCTGTATATATGGGGCGCTCGCTCGGAACGAAATTTTCCCGTATAACAACTGCGTTTTACGCGGCTCGTAAAAGTCAAGCCGAATTAATCGATAAGCCCGGCCCTGTAAGCGCCGCGCGATTCGAAGGGACGGACGAGACGTTATAGTCCACGACCCCGAGGCGTTAGTCCGAGTTCAGTAGTAAAAGTCACTCGAGTATGAATGTCAACTCGCGACGTGACTCGCCGAGCGGCGATCCCAGATAATAGCGCTGTAATGTGTAGTGTTGGCCCGGCGGCTATCGCCAATTTTATTTATTTCTCTTACACGCATGTTATGACTTCTTGAATTATTCGGACTTGCAATTACGGAAATTATATGTTGCGCTCGCTGGTCACTCGAGAGATCGTTCTACGTGTATTATTTTTCATGGTATAATAACGAATGTTAATATTTTGAATCTTTAATTTTTTTTATTTTAATGTTGGTAATATTAACATACGTAATATTTTTATTAAAATTATATGATATCATTAATGATAAAAGAATCTCTGCTAGTTATTTTAAGTTAATTTTAGTATCCGTCTAGATCTGCCAGGAGAGATTCGTATTTCCTTCTGCAGGATGGCTATATCGTATAAACTTGGAAACCAGCATACTAATGTAAAGCAATGTTCTTATTACTCCAGGAAATAGATAAAAATGGAATAAATAAACATCATAAACCTGACTTTTATACTTTGGCTTTCGCATATTAAAAGAGCGATAAATTAATATAACTTTTACTATTTGTAGTGAACACAGTGTGTGTTCGGTTTTCACTATAAAACATTGATTACGCGGTTCTAAATAAAAAAAAAATATTTCGCTGAAAAATTTGGGCGATCAAATTGCAATAAATTTTTTACGATTCACTTCGTTTAACAGTTATTTTGAAAGTTACCATTCACGATTTATACGTATAGGTTTAGAAGAAGTTTTGAATGTCAACGCAGATAATGCGAGTACGCCAGTAGAGAGAACCCAAGAGCCCAAGCTCCAATATACATTTAGAGTGTCTTACTTTGAGAACAAATACAACCTGGGAATGCTCATTAACAAAATGTTTTTTGTCACGTCAGTCTTCTTCAGGAAGCTCCTGTCACACAAATGAACTCACCGTTGCCGAATGGACTGGCGACGGAATACCTGCTTCATTTATGATAAAGACACGAGTTTTTTTACGTAAATCGAGGTATAAAGAATAAAAATAATGGAAGGCTCACAGTATTTCTTATCTGTTTATTTTTATAAGGATATCTACTTTTTCATTCTGATCGTAAAAAAGCGATTTAAAGTTTGAATTTTTGGCCATTTACAAAGAGGAGAGAAAAATTTGTTATCATATAATTGTATTAGTTAAAAAAAAAAACTACTTCAAAATTATAAATTTTTCATTTTTCCCAGTTTTTGTACTAACACAATTATACGATAAAAAATTTCACATTGGTTACCAGCATTTTAAGCCAAGCCCCATAAAAATTAGTCCAACGGTTGAGACTGTAAGTTTCGCCAAAGCCTTTTTTTTAAAGTAACATAACTCAAGATTAAATGAGTCTAGAGACTCCTACCACAGCTCATTTTATCAAGAAATTAATATACTATTATAATATAAAATTTAAATTACATTAACTATTATAATTTTTGTATTACGGTTCATTTTAGAAAAAAAGATTTTTAGGTGTATGCCCTCCTTAATTTGCTTTGTTAATGATGGATGTTAATAATGATTATTTGTTTAAGATAACCTAATATTTATAATAGTGATATCAAATTATTTTTTAAATTAATTAATTACTATGTTTTATATTGTTATTGAAATTGTTTTTTTCTCTATTACGTTAAATACACTGCAGTAAAATGATAACAATAAAAGATATAATAATGAATTAAAAATAATTTATAATTACTATTTTACATAAAAACCCATGTATATTATTTACATGATTCTAATGTCATAAGCCTGTGAGAATCACATGATTCGCGATGGAAATATTTAATATAAAACATTATTCAAAATTCTTTATCAGCTATATGAGAATGAGAATCGCATAAAAGTTTCTTCAATCACAAAATGATCACTTAATGATCACATGTAGATCACGCAATTATCATATGATTATCACGCCATTGTCACAGCAAAATCTCGCTTAGTAATAATTATCATATATGTTAATCACCAGATCCGGAAGTGATCTTCACATGATCATTACATGATGATGATCATATGACTTTTCAGTATACAGGGATGTTCACTGACTGAGTTCACTAATATTGAGCTGATGCACATGAGCAATGCGCAGCACTTCGCTGATCTATCACATTTTCATCAAATTCTGAGTCAATTTCTGACCAATAAATGGTTAACTGACTGATTAGTAATTCATGTATCAGTTAGAAAAGATAGTTAATTCTTTTACCAAAGCGGCGGTCCTCTGAAATATACGCAAACTTCGCTCGGGTTCCACCCGGCCGAAATGATCCCAAAAAGAGAAAACATTTTGTACGTATTATTTTGTTGTTCGTCTAGTTTATTTCGAGATGCTCGAGACGTTTCACGTTGTCCTTACTCTGATATACTTGCTCCTGAGGTACGACCGCTCTTAAAGTTTGCGGAAGATAAATAGATAGCCACAAGTTTGTTTCAAATGACTTTACAAAGCAATGTGGGTCATGCTAATAGTTTACCGAGACCAATAAAAAATACATACCACCCTATCCATCATATCAAAGCCTTCATTCCCGTTCGATTAAGTGGACACTTAGCAATGTTAAATATGGAAAAATAAATATAATATTAAAATAGTCGGAGACATTTGTACTTCAAAAACTTCAAGCAGGCATAGCAGTTGTGCGGTTATATATCGTCGTCACTTTTAACGAAGACTAGCACATGTCAGATTCCCGAAAAAAAGCTTTTGAATTAAATTTATAATAAGCAATAATAGCTACGTGTAGGTCTAATACTGAAATTCATTCCACTACAGGTCTAAAATAATTTTGGAATACTTCCAGTCACTGTGACTGATACTATGCTCAAATTAGAACGTTTGTTTGACTGTACTGAATTCTTTCAAATTTTCGTATTAGATTAATTATTTCTTATTTAAAATTTCGTTGTTAAGTGCTTTTAGTTAATTTTTTAACATTTTATTAAAATTCTTATATCTCTAGTAAAGTAAAATAAAGAACTTTTAAGTCTGTTTTATGTTTAAATGAATAAATTGTTATAAATTTAAATACTTTATGGATATTACATTAAAGTTGAATACAAAAATTATTACTAGGTATATTTCTCAGTTTTTTTTTTCTTAGATGAAATTAGTAAAATCTTTGTCTATTACAAAGTAAAGCTCTTTTCTCGAAATTCTAAAATGTACTATACTCTTTGTCACAAGCCACGATATAGTCAGTCGTACCTAACAAAAAAGCACATTTTATTTTCTAACAAAGAAAAGCGCATTTTAATGAAAACTAGCACAATTTAAATTTTCCACGAAGAAAAGCACTTTTCCGCGTTTCGTGATAAAATCAAATCCTGCCGCGACATTCCCGCAAAAAAAAAGCGTATTTCGGAATTAGGAAAAAATTTTATTTCACGAAATTCCCAAGCAAAGAAACACATTTTTCCAGTTTCCCCATGAAGAGGAGCACTTTTATAAAATGTACTTTTCTTCTTGGAAATATTGCCGACGCGCGGGCCTTTGCGAGAAGCTCACAAATATGGTTTTCTTCGCAAGGATCAACAAAATAAAATGTACTTTCATCGATTCGACTCGCTGAAATGAGCCAGTCTCCGCAAAGAGCCAAAAAAGTGCTTGTTTCATTTTATTTTATTTTATTTTATTACATAAACGGGACTCAATCCCTTATATACAAAATTATTATATACATATCAGCTATAAGATAAGAATAATACATCCTACTAAATTAACTTACACTAACACCAACTCTATACAAATTTTTCCGATGTAGAACAAATATGACTCCTGAACACATCTAGTAACAACTACAATTTCAAAATTTCACCGATAAATAAATTTTCACCGATTTAACCTACGTTTTTATCGTCAGAAGCCATGATACAACACGTGTCTACGTTATATACAACTATATGTCTATAGTTATATATAATTCAGAGCTTTTCAGGAGAACATTCCTTTTCTCTTGAAAAGCTCCAAAAATTATAAATAGGTAAACAAGCGAAACTTGAGTAAAAAAATCAAAAGCAATTTAAAAAAGGCAATGCAAAGAAGCGAGATACGTCGGACGTGCAGCATACAAAGGAGGAGACGCTCGATTCTCTTGTGCACAGGACTATGAATATGCATTGCCATGGGATTCAGGGCGCACTGACGCGGAAAATCGCTACAATCCCCTGCTATATTACACTTACACGAGCAGCGATGCTGCAGGGAGAAGGCTATTTTGCCTCGATACGTGAAAAGCAACATAATTTATAAAGGCATCCTGAAGAATTTTTCATCGCGGATTTATAAAATAATATTCAATTAAGCCCTGTTGCACCCTGGAAACTGCTTAAAAAACGATGCTACTTTATTTGTATGTAAAAAATTAGCAGTTTGTGAAAATAAAGGATACAATAAATAAGCGATAAATTATTATAGGAAAAATCGTTTCATCCATGGGAGAAAACGAAACGATTGCCAATAAACTATATAGAAGCTGCGTTTATATTTCGAAATACTATTACTTCTAGAAAATGTAGAAGAAAAACATTTTAAATGATCTTTTAGATTAATTTCTACGTCAAAATCATATATACACTGAGAAAAAAATATTATAAAATTACTATCTATCTGGGAACGTGACCACAGACTTGACTCTTGGATAAAAATTACTAAACCTCTACAGTAAACTTTTCCATAAATATAATAAATTTTGTTAAACAGTGTTGGAAATAATTTTATACGTATTACAAAAATTTAAGTAAAAATTATTACAAGTTTCAAGTAATTACGATAGAAAAATAGTTTACCTTTACGGCTTACTTGTAAAAGGTACATGAAAAACAAAATATTTATAATGACCTTTTAGATTGATTTTTACAACAATAAGTCCTCAAGTGTTACGCAACCTACTACTGAATGAAAAAAGGGAATCGTAATAATCTCACGAAGCGCCGAAAATAAGTAACTTTAAAATTCTGAAAAACGAAGCAGCCAATGAAAACTGAATACTCTATAGTGCAGCTTGTATTTCAGACCACCTTGAAAACGTTTTTGAAAAAAAAAAAAAGATTTGAAAGCGTCGAGTGTACAAAGTAACTATATATAGCGGCACAGTGTTGCACGAAATTCCCGCGCGTAAGCAAGAACGAGCGGCAGAGCTGAATGCGCGCGCACGAGCCTCTTGTTTACACACGCAACAAAAGCTCCGCAACAAGCGCCTCTAATTGATTATCAATGAATTTCGCCGGCTTTCGGCTTGCAAACACTGCGCCGGTGGCCCTGACATATCTGCATGCAACGAGCGCGGAAGCGACAATACTCTACTATGATAAGCTAACGGACCCGCCGATGCTGCAACAATTGTCGGGAGATACGCACGGTCAGAGGTCCTAATAATCGCGTTACACTTATACCTAATTCTCTCTCTACTTATCTCTAAATCTCATCAAAAATACTTAGTAGGAGAGTGTCAACCCTCCGGGACATGGATTTGGCTCAAACTTTGCAGAATGATTCTTTGGACCAAAATAATAAACA
>JAWWEN010010694.1:0-68214 GCA_035582955.1 Sycophila texana | reverse complement strand
GACGCGACTTCGCGCGGCTCCCGAACACACGAGCAAAATATAAACGCATGTTTACGAACCGTCGAACGGCCCGAACACTGTGATTAAAGTATTCCTAAGACACTCGACAGTTATAGATGTACTCAAAAAGAAAAGTATATAAGGATAAGTTGAATGCACCAAATGCACACAGAAGAGTCTTTGGAAAACAATCAGAATCTTCTGTCAATTATATTGTATCTAGCTGCGAAGAATTTTGTTTCATCCATCAATCTCGACAGGTTGAACGAGAAAAGCGGAGTAACTAGACTCCTCACAACGTTCTCGACGTACCCACCCTCTTTCCCTGCCAACCTCTCGCTACGTGTTCCCAGCGAGCGTCGGCTGATTTCGACGTCGTGTAGTACGCGCACGCTACTAGATACGCCCTGGGCGCACGGCGGACGTAGCGGGAGGGGGAGGGGGGGGGGAGGGAGACGACGAAGCCAAAGGACGACGGGGCTTCATCACTAAGTCATGATGCTTTTATCCCCCCGCTCCGTGTGATACCCCTATATCTTCCTCTACCCCTAGCCATCCTTGCGACGTCGCCTCCTGCCTAACCCTACGAGGCCACAACACTCGTTTTACGCGATATTGTGTACGAGGAACCGAGAGGTGGAGAGACGAGCGGACCTAGTTTCACCGCGCCGTCCCATTATATCCCCCTCCCTTCGGTTCCAGCCACCCTCCCCCCGTCTTG
This sequence comes from Sycophila texana, assembly GCA_035582955.1. Classification (NCBI taxonomy): domain Eukaryota; kingdom Metazoa; phylum Arthropoda; class Insecta; order Hymenoptera; family Eurytomidae; genus Sycophila; species Sycophila texana. The sequence continues at coordinate 67,493 of JAWWEN010010694.1, read as the reverse complement.
CGCATGCATATTGCACTGACCGATTTATATCTGAGAGTCGTGGCTGTCACGCGTATAAAAGCAGCTCCTCGTTGTTGGAAAAATTATTCCATTTACTTTGGTGGCCGCTGCGTAACACCCGCGTCACTTTTAAGTTCGTAAATTCCATTTCGCGCAGGCGTACGGTTTCATGAAATTTTAGTGAATATTCCGCGAGCGGGAACTTTATATACGGCGAAAGTTGAAATGCTGCTGCTTCTGGCCCCACCACCATCCCCCTATTGCCGCTGGTACTTTTAAATTGAAGCTCGCGGAGAGGTGCAAAACTTTTCGAATATAAATTAATTGTTGATGCTGAAGAGCTCGCTCGGATGAGAGGGGAAAGAACCGAAGATTCATCGATATCAGCTTGACAAATACGGATCGTGAGAGAATAACGAAGAAGCTAAGGCCAGGAAAAATAGATTACGTAAGAAATTAGCGATATTTTCTGATTAGGTCCAATTGGCGATCAATCCTGTCATCGCTAAATCTCTAATTTCATCAGTTAATTTTAATGTTTTCTTACTGAAATACTGCAGCCTCAGATACACACGAGGAATTCATTAATACAATGGCACAATATAGACATAGTAGAAATAATTTTCTATATACCTTCTGATACATTTTCAAGAAATATTCTGAATTATTTGAAAAGATGCTTAGGTATTACGCGTTTGAGTATAATGTAATTGTCGGTAGTCGGCAAAAGAGCGAAGCAACGAGAGTGAGGGCGGGCGAGGGATGAGTAAAAAAAAGCAGCGAATATAGCGCGTCTCTTGAGAAATGAAAACGAGGCAATCAAAGAAGCGAGAAGGTTATGCAATCCTTGCGTGCCGAGACATAGGACCGACTCGCTCTCTTGGCTCCTTTGCTCCTTCGCTTTCCCTGGCGAATCTCGCGCGTATGTTTGCCGTGAGTTCGAGAAGCATCAGACGGAGACAGAGAGCGTCGGAACGTCTTTGAGAAACATCAAAGGGGATTTGGATAAAAGCGCGGGAGGGCCAGGGGTGAGGAGAGGGCCTATCCATCGCGTTTTCTCGGAGGGGGTCACACGTAGCGCACGTTTTTACCGGATTACAACGAGCTCGACTTGCGGAAGCAAAGGGAAGTGCATTTCAAACGCATTCTCAGAAGCGCCGGATGTGTGTATGCACCCGGTGATATGCTTGATTTGCTCGATAGGCGCCGTCTAGGCGGCGCTTGTCATGCAATTGCGCCAAGTGCTACTAGCCGGAGATGGAATCCTTAGTCGGGAAAATAAAGTGGAAAATCCTTATTCTCTTTGTGAGCCACGCTGGCGGGGTAACATACTTCGAGTAATGATATTGCAGAGGCGTATAAAAGCATTTGAAAAAGTGTATTAAAGCAAACTGTGCTGTTTTTTTTTTTAATGGTTTCTTAGTTTTCACGATTCAGAGCTCAGTGGTGACGGCGCGAGATTCTTGCATTGCTTCGCATTTCGTCTTCCATTCTTCTGTTTTACGGCAGCTCTATTGTGGGTTAGTAATACTGTGTTAAACAGTATACAAGTTTCTTGTGTCATTCTGGTACAAACTGTACACTAAGAAATATTAATGGCATTGACTGGCCGAGGTTTACTTTTTTGTGGTAGAGAAGTTGGCTTTCAGTTAAAACCACTGGTTTGTCCGAATTCGGCTAATGAGTGGCCGTAAAACAGAGGATGGTGGTCTTGAGCCCTCTTTGAATTCGGCGTTGGGACAATTAGTCTCTGTGTTGCGATCACTAAGTGTCCATTAAAAAAGTATCCTAATTAGGTTGAATAGAATAGAAATAAAAAAATCTGCTTTAATAGAGATTTTTAATAAACTCTTCGTTTTACAAGTTTTTATAATTTTTAAAAGGAGGTAAATAAAATTCACTCCTATGTCTATAGTAAAAAAATATTACCGTATAGTGGCGCTTTACCACTACCCATTAGTTTCATCAGCAATTTTTACCCCTATTTAGGTTAATTTTTATTGACTCATAGTCTCAGAATAAATTCCATAAAACCGCTACCAAATTTCTTTAACAAGAAGTTTTCAAGAAGTTTAAAAACATTTGAATACTATATTACTATAGTACAAATATATATCGCTAGGTGCAAATCAGTTAGTAACTTTCGCCGTTACTTTTAGCGTAATTTTCATCGAACCATTCTCTCGATATAATTACCATGAATCAGCCATCCAATTTCTATTAAAAGCAGTGTCGGTACAAGAATCGAAATGGTGCGATCGAGCTGCAATTATAAAATTGATCGAATCAACATTAGCAGCACAGCAGTACCAAGCTCCTAAAACGTTACATCCAGTCGAATAGTCACCCCGAACCATCGAGAGAGGTATATTCGTGTGGCGTCGCGTTTTTCTTGAAAATGCTGTTTTAATAGAACATTACCGGCGAAGAGCCGAGCGGGCCGAGCGGCCGCCACGGCAGTTTCAATTAATAGATTAAACGTCTGTCAGGGGAAAGCCCGACCGACGCTGTGCGGTTCTCCCACCACGTCGATCGATCTCGGTGCGCTCGCAGGAGCGCACACATTCGCTGGCTCGCGCGGTTGCACTGCCGGCCGGCAAGAGGGTATACAACAAGAGGCAGGTGAAAGCGCCGTCAGGACGCTACCTGACAGTAGTAATTGCCTGTTTGAATCTACCCCCGCGTACCCGTGTGTCCACTCTGTAACCTCGAAAATGGATATTTGAGTTCCTCGTGCCGCTTGCTCAATGTGTCCCTGGCGCGCGAGCCCACAGGTCCCGCTGGTCGTCGCGGGAACCGTAGATTCATCGATATCACCTGGGACACCGAGAAGGCTATTTTTCATTGTGCGATTTGCCGCCTCCCTCGTTGCGAATATGCATGCCATACGCTCGCCGTAATATCTGCGCGGTATTGGCATCGTCCACGTGCACTCCATTTGCGTACAGCCTAGGCGATCGTTATTCACGCGCGATATCTGCGAAGGTGATTGACCAAGCACTGCTGTTGTTTTAAAAAGTAATAAGTAGAATTAGAAGATGAATGATTTATCAATAGGCCTATCTTATTATTGTACATTCCCTTTTTGTTACGGATAGGATAACGATTTATTTTAGATTAGAGTGTTTTAAATTGCAAAATTTGTAAATGAGCGCCGATCAATTTATTGTTCTATAAGGAGGGAAGATGGTCGGGTAGTTGTTCGGTTGAAAAGGTTCAGTTGTGAATGTTCGATCGCCACGAATCGTCACGTAATCTATAAACGGTGAAAATAAAATAAACAGAAATTTCAATTGGCAATTGTGTTGAAGTGTTAATTTTTCTTACGTCTGTAAAATCCCGATTTAGTCAGGAATACTTTTCTTTTAATAATATCGTAGTAGGAGACGATTTTTGCTGCAACATTAATCTAAGAATCCTTTTGATTACTGATGTGTATTTAAAGTTAGAATCATTTGTGCATTAAACATTTCAGAATTCATCAAATTTAGTACTGAGTACAGTAAAGTAGTTAAAGCAGTGAACTCAAACTGTTTATTCACTTTTTTCTCAAAATTCTGCCGTTTTGATCTTCAGACCACCATTTGCTGATTGATTGCAAGTTAAACCTAGACCTTTCAGACTAAACACGTGATGGTTACATCAGAATCAATCCTTTTAAGACTAACTGGATTCATTTTTAAGTTTATCATTTCTTTGAAACATCGCTAGAGTTCTTTTTTACATCTTGGTACGTCTTTTTTTATCATGTATGTCTTCTGGCCGAAGCAAAACTATTAGGTGCATTCAAGTCTTCCCATTTTCAATGAAACTAACGACGTCGAACACTTACGAAAAATGATTTTTTACAGTGTTTTGTTACCCTCCAAAAAGGTACTTCAGTTTATAACTGCCAGTAGCAGGCATCAAGGGCGAAGACAGAAAAGAGCTAAAGCTCGCAAGCCTCCGGCAGTTTCGTGATTAACTTCTAAACGCTTTCTTCCGCTTTTCCTACCTCGGCCAGCATTTTTTTTTTTTTTTTTGCCCTCGCACTTTCTATCTCCCATCGTGGGCTTCTCTTAATTCCGCGCGTCCTCCTACCCACCCACTATAGCCCCTCCCACCTCACCTTTTTCTCCTTCGCCGGAGCCATTTGCCAGCTCGCGCGGAAAAAAGGGCCAAACGTTGAAAGGGTCTGAACGCTGATTTCGAGGGGGAGAGTGAGGCGAGGTGCGTGCAAGCTCAAGGTAGAAATAAACGGACGGGAAAGTAGAAAGCGCAAAAAGAAAGAGTAGAGAGAGAGGGAGCGTATTTATCGCCGGTTGCGCCCGCGAATGTATACAGCGCCGCGCGCGTCGTCGCATTCAAGCGTGAAACTGAACTGGAGATTGAAATCTCGTTACCCTGGAGGTCCTCCCCAGAGTGCGCTACTTGCACAAAGGATCGACCCGGCCGGCGATAGAGAACACACTGGCCGACTAATGCCTTTATCCCGGAGAGATACGAATGGGTTCGCTACGGAGCTGAAAAAAAAATGAGCGTCCAAGCGCTTCTTTAAAAGTGCACCCGGGGTTTCGTTATTTTTTTTTCTTCTGTTACAGGTTGCACAAATCGAGGTGGAGGCAATCTTGTAGAAATGTTATGCAAAAACATCGACTAATGGACGTGGCGCTGCTTCGATGATGAATAATACAATAATGAAATAGGCTCGAATCGATAATTTCATTTCATCAAATTAAAATCTACCAGAGCACAATTTGCGACCCTCTCTAAGCCAGCGAACTTAATATGGAAAAGTGCTTATGATTACCTACTCTCCCCCCCCTCTCGGGCACGCCGATGAAAAATTGAACACTTTAGCGCCGCACGCTCGGCAGATATAGACCTCTATTATAAATAATTTATCATCGCAATTAAGGCAGCATAAAGCCATATTAAAGACCGGCGCTGCTGTGGGGGTCTACGCTTCCTCGTTAAACCCGCCGGCCGTCCGGCGAAATTACTCTCTTCTCTCCAATTTCGACGTTTAATATTCCGGATAGAGCAGGCGCTTGTCTCCTTGGCCGAGTGTGTGACCCGTGCCTTACACGAGTTCCGATCGCATTATCGCCACTTCGGCGTCTCGAGTGCCTTCTTTGTGGTCGGCCAGCCATCGTAATCGATTTAATTAGGATTTTATCTTTCTCCTTGCGCCTTCCTCCCGGCTCCCCACCCTTCCTCCGAGGCTACTCCTCTTCTCGGCCCCTTAATCACTCGCTGGGAACAAAGCGTTAGAGTGGCCGGGAGCGAGCGCGAGGCCACTAATTGAGGAATGAAATTTCAGGGTCTAATAAGTTGAGTATACAGCGGGCCACCGACCGCTCGGCTTCTCTCCAAACTCACTTTCACGACAAATTGACGGCGTTATTTTATTTGCCTTGAGGCGCAGGTTCCGCACTTTTTCCGCCAGCAGCTCGCTCTTCCTCCCCTTGTGTTCTTTCTGACCGCCGCAGCGTCGAGTGAATGAATCCAATTGCGCTCCTCTTGTCGCTTTTTATTAGTTGTTAATTGCTGTTTTATTTAGCTATTTCTGTATTGTTCCACCTCACGCGTTCACACTTAGTAGATTTGCTAGTGCAAACAAATCGATTTAGCGCAAAGTTGATTTAGTTTTAATTAAGCCTGGTATAAAATTAACCAAAAATTAACCAGAATATTATTAATTTTCTGGTAGTTGGTCTACTTGTAGTTAGAACTCTGACTAGAAATCTAATGTACTGACAATATGACGGAAATGTCGTTGAAGGGTATATTTTGATGATAACACAGCAGTACCGTCGGAAGGTTGTGTTATTATGATATCACAGTGGCTGTTAAATGAAGACATCGGAATGCAGCAGTCGAAAAGGTAAATTGGACATTACTATAGCAGTATCTGAGCCAAATGAGCTAACGCGCAAGCGCAGTATTCAGTCAATTTGCTGATCATCATTTCAAAGAAGATTCTGAGCAGATTCTGAACAATATCTCAATCAACTGTCGGGTCATTGAATTATTGAATTATTGGATGCATGTGCAGTACAGTTAATTTATTAATCATCATTTTCTGATCGAATTCTGAGTAAATTTGGAACTTTCGGTTACTAGCTTAATATAGATGCTGCAATGGCTACTGTCATGGCGACTAATTGTTGACGAATATACGATTAATTGTTTAATTTTCTGATTAATATATTTAATAAGCCCACCCGATGGATGGTTAATTTGCCTAATCATGGTACCTTGGAGTACCGATCGCACTATTCAAAATTAATCTCTTCTTAGTATCTTCTTCAACATCTCATCAGTCTCTCAAATTTTATTTGCAAAAGAGAGTACCAAAGCTTGTCTCCATAAAGAATTCATCGATCCACTGGACGACCAAAGTTTTTTGCTCGACATCGAAGAAAAAAAATGAATGTAATAAAGTACACGCGCTTCCGAAGAAGCCATTCCTCAGCGCCTTCGTGAAAATTTCAGGAGGGTGTTCTCCTCGCGGTCCTCTTCCAGCGAAAACCAGGAAAACCCCTATCGAAGTATCGGCCTCGGAGTCGCCGCGCAACTTTAGCCGCGGCGAAAAAATCACGCCCTAAGAGCGGCAACGACAAGAAAGCGTCCTCAGAGCTTCGCTAACATCGCAATAATTGATTTATTCCCTTTGCAGCGCGAGAAGCCCAGAGGCTGCTTTTAGTGCCTAGCGCCATTACGGGGGAGTGGCTTTCTCGGGTGGTGGGCGCGCGCACAGGGTGGAAGGCGGCCCGCGAAAAATAACAACGCCGCAACGGGTCGCTGCCTTGTGACTTTGAAGCCCGAGGACTACGACGCCGTCGACGGGGCTTTATGGGGCACCTGCACACCATAAAACGGATACAAAGAGCGCCGTATTACCAGGGAGCGGCGCGGCCTCGTAGCCGCGGGACGTGAATCTGCATATGGAACGCGCATTAAGTTTCTTCGGCGCTTAATTTAGTATCTCTCTCGCGCGCCTGCACAATGAGAGTAGGAGATTGCGGCCGCGAGGCGCTAGTTAAGCGCTTAACATCTCGAATATGAAGCGCCGAGTTATAACGCGCCCACCGCGCTGGTGCAGCCTCGCGAATGTCGCAAGATATACCACCGGCGCGGGCAAGCCTTCGAGGGACATAGGGAAAGAACATAACAATGTCCTTAGACCCCTCACTCTTGAGCTGGATTAATAAATCTGTGGATTTTGAGATTTAGCCGGCGCGTCATCTTTGCTATCATTAATTTATTACATATACCTTTTAAAAGAAGAAGGAAAAGAAAAGCCGGAGGCAGAAGAAATAGAGGAAGAAGAAACAAATGAAGAAGTAGAAGAAGGAACATAAGAAGCAGAAAAAGTAGAGCAGGAAGTAGAAGCTTCAGATAAGGAGACGTTTCAGTGCATAAATAATAGAGGTCAAAAAATGTACACAGCATTTCTGGTCTGAAATCTCACTAATGTAATATCTGATGATTCTTTATGAATTTAATGGAAAACAGTCCACGACTGATTAATTGTTTAGATAATTTTATCCAGGATGTGGTTAAAGCAGACTAAGTAATCACTTGATTAAGTTAAAGTAAAGTAATCACATAAATTTACTTTTGATTCGAATGCAAGTGTGCAATTCCAAACGAAAAATAAGGAATGGATACAATTTTCCTAGCACAGTAAACAATTTGTCATACAAAATGTTAGCAAATGCTAGTTTCTTTTTTTTGCAGTTTATAAGTCTATCCGTCAAAGACAATATTTGACATGGAACGAAAAGTCAACTCTATTTATGCCGATTATGATAATCCATGGTGATTTTACTTTCCACATTCCACGATAAAACTTCCTCGGATTCGAGCTGGTCTACGTACATTGGAATACATTTGAAACACATTAGGGAAGAGCCGCATTTCCTGCAAAGTTTGAAAATCAATTTTTCCTTGGGAAGAAAATGTTAGTAAGGCATAGTAAAGGGTCCGCGCCTGCTACTGCACGCACACTCCGGCGACACCAAAGTCACTAACCCTTAATCCTGGTCACCGCAAAAGGAGCCCCAGGGTCTGCAACTCCACCGGCCAGTAAATTAAAACGTCTCGTTTTAATTCGCTTGGGAATCGAATTTCCTAGTCTAGAGAATGGAGAAAAGCTATCTTCGAAATCGAAGCCACTGCCAGTTACGGTCACGCCGATGCAAATTCATTTTAGCTCCTCGCCGCCGCATCTCCGTTCTCTGGGAATAACCGAGCGGAGCTTTTTCCTCGCCAACGCCATTAGAGACTTCTGTCCGCCCTCGTCTCTCTCTCTCTCTCTCTCTCTCTCTCTCTCTCTCTCTCTCTCTCTCTCTCTCTCTCTCTCTCTCTCTCTCTAGACTGGCGCGTATTATCGTCGGTCTCGATTTTATTGAAACGCGCTGGGCGACGATGGTGAAAAATTTCTGTGGTAACGGTAAGAAAGTCGACTTCGACGTCGAAGGAAATTCCGAATATATAGGAGGCGAAAGGATCGCGAGGTAAGCCGAGACGTTGCGGTGGTGGATGACGCGCTGAGGTCGCAAGTGCCGAGTCCTTTGCGCTGCGATAGCGTTAAAAGGACGTTAATAGCATTCGCTCGGTTTTGCTCTTACACTTGCCAAACTACGCGCGTTCATCGTGCATGCCTAAGTCACTTTCTTGGGTATCTAAATTTTATCTACCTCAGACTTCAGTAATTGTAAGAGGGAAAGGATGGATTTTATTTAAAGAACACATTGATCATTTATATTTCATTATGATTTTATTAACAAAATCTACCAATTTTAGATACATTTTACGGTACCTCGTTACAGAATTAGATCTTAAGTATTATGGTCAAATCATCATAATTTTCAAGTTAATAAAATAAATTAAATAATAATTGTTTTATCGCTGTTTACGCTTTTCACGTTTAATGCAAACAATTTGATTCGTAGAAAAATAAAGACTGGTCAAATGACGCGAAAATTCAAAATTTGTTTATGATTATACATTTTTTAATTCTTTGAAAAATCAATAAGAAATTTACGCTTATTTCATTTCATTAAAAAACTATAAAATACTTTACATGTTAATTAAAAAATTGTAATTGTTTATACTAATGAATTATTCTTCCTCCATACAGTTTACAAATCTATCTTCACGATTAAAACACACAATTAAAAATATTAATACCCATAAAAACGTAATTAATCAAGGTGATGACCAGCATAAAGCCACTGCTAATCTTAAATAACATCGCGCTGAATTCCCCGATGTATATAATACATTTATATTCACACCTACGAAGATGGAAGGCAGCGAAGAGGGCCGCTTCATCTTTCCGTTAACTTGCGGCGACAGTCGCGGAAGAAAAATTGGTTCCCACCTCCCCCCCCTCCTCCTCCTCCTCGAGGTCCTTCTCGAAAGGTGTCTTCCCGGCGCGAAGGTGCGAGTAGGGGCGCGCTCCCCCGCGGCTCTCCCTTCCCTTCTCTCTCTCTAATATCTTATGATTTAGTGTTCTGGATGCACCGACGCCTTAAACACCGGCGACGCTTTTTCTCCTTCCTTCTCTGTCTCTGCTCCCCTTCTCGAGAAACTGATACCCACCTTTTACGCCGGCGCAAAATTAAACTGCCACCCGCTTTCCTCTCGCTTTTTCGCGTGGATTTTTCTTCCTTGGCTTCCTTTCTTTTAAGCCGCCGGAGCCGATGCTATCGCGGGACACTCGGCAATTCGTCTTTTCTTCTTTCGTCGGAGCTTTCAGACCTCGGCTCTACCTCCGGCCCCTTCCCCGCCGCCTCGGCGAGTCCCCATTGTTTCGCTGTGGCTGATTTTACCCCCAACCAACTTGGCAAACAAGAAAAGGTGCGATTGCTAACCCAGCGGTAAAAGTTCTTTGGGCACTTAATTGCTTAATGCCGTAGTGCCGTGCTTAGGCCACAACGCGAGTATCGCACTATTGCCGTCTTAAGGAACTGCCAAGATTACGCTGAATTTTAAAGTCTCTGAACGCGATTATTTCTGCAATTTAACTTCGCGCAGTTTCCTGGAGGTTTAACTTAAAGATTTTAACACTGATCCGACGGTTCTTAAAATCCTATGTATAGTTTAACCTAGATAAGCTCTTTTTATTTCAGTTTCTTAGCTCATTTAGACTTATTGTTCTATACGATACGCGTTTGAAATTGGTTTCCTAAAACGTTTGATGAAAAATTGTGGTTTCTTTAAAAAATGATGACTGGATGTTGCAAAGCATCTTAAAAATGAATTTGTTTGAAAGATTTGAAATGATGATCACAAAATTCAAAATCTTTTCACGATATGCAATTAATATTTTAATGGAAATACTTGAAGATGTTTATATTTTTACGTAAAGTGTCATTATAGGAAGATTTTACCTTTGAGCCACTAATTGTACAATTACGTCTAGTATTCACAAAATTAATATTTTAAACTTTTTTTATTTATATATTTTTATGCAAATATACAGTGTATTTTTTTTTTGTAAAAAAAAGATTTGTATCCGTCACTTAAATCCGTATTACTAGATATTTAAGGGCAATTTTTCTAAACCTACTTTCCCCAGCGTACAACATTACTGTATATACCAAATAAAATATAATCTTTCATACTAAATTAAAATCAAAATTAAAAATCAAAATTAATCAAAATTAAAAATCAAAACATTTTTAAAACGCAGAGCGGCCTACGGCCCCTATCAGCATATACATAACCCATCAGCAAGAAATAATGCCTACGATAGCTGAGTACCTTATGACACCGATCAATCACCGGGCTTGCGCCTGTCGCGCCATTAAAAATCTAAACATCTCCACCATTCGTCTGGACACGTGTCAGTGCTCTAATTTACTAAACAAACGCAGCGTCAGCCTGCCATCGATCTCGAAGAGCGCGTGTACTCCACACACGACCTGCCGAGTCAATTCCGAATCGCGCGTCACTGGCAGCATGGCCCGCCAGTACGCAGCGTCCCCCGCGTCGACGTCCAGTTTTTTTTTTCCCTGCGACCGGCCCGATGATGACGGATTCTTGTTCCCCGTAATTTTCAACGCTTGTGCGTCTGTCTCCTTCGATGCATTCCCCCCCGACGGGGTGTGAAATATACGAGCGAGAGGAACGCTCGAGCAAAAAAAACAAAAAAAAAAAAAAAAAGGACGAGACGCGCGCAGCCGTTTATCAGGTGTCGCAGCGGCCGCGTCCATTAAGGGGAAAAATCGAGTGGCGCCGGGACCGTAAACAAACAGAATTATATGCGAGCCGCGCCAAACGGATTTCGCGCGCCCGCCTAGATAAACTTTATCTACCCGTGCATCTGTATCATCGCTCTCTGCGCTCGCGCCTCTATCCTTTTTTTCCAGGGGATAGCCGCCGGGGAAGCGCGTTTATATATCGACAAAGCGCCCGACAGCGCTTTCGCGTGCAATGAATGGTCGGGAATCAACGAGGCGAGGAGAGGAGGGGGGGACAGTCCATCTTTTTTTGCCGATTTTGTCTCGCTCTCGTGGGCTAGCAGATGGACGTGCTTCCGCCGAGTGGGAAATAACGCGTTTCGACGAGCAGCCGAGAGACATGTTTTTCCCTGGATATTATTGAGGAAAGGAGAGCGGAGTGTTTAAATATGAATGGCCGGGGAGTTGGTGGGACCAATTAAAGTAATTGCCTTTGCAGCAGCTTGTCTCGAAATTAAAAAATTACTCTGGAAACGAGATTCTTCTCGATACGTTTGAGCTGCATTCACGTTTGAGTGTAGATGGCTTTAGGGTATAAAAATAAACTTTTGAAGGAAAATTTAATAATTAATTAATTTAACGTTACTGTATATGTATCAATTGTTAAATTAAAGAATTTGGTGGTCTTTAAGGAACACCTTTTACCAAGAGGTGGCAACCCATGCCTCTTGGTTTAAAAGTCGATATTCTCTCGGACCAACTATGGATTTTCGATCTCCATCTTGGAAAACGCAGGGATTTAGTAGATTTTGGCGAAAAGGAAGGACAAACTGTGTGAATATAGGTTGAGTCTGTGTAAGTAGTAAGTAGAAGGTTGGAAACCCTCAAATCCTGGAAACATATCTAATGGTGAATAAAAGAAACCCAAAACCAGTCAGTGTATTTTTGACCGCAAACGCGAAATTTAAAAATAAATTGTCTTTTTTTTTGTAAGTTCTCTCAAAGATGCCCATCAATCAGTGAATCTGAGAAAATATCGACTTTTAAAGCAAGAGGAATGCGTTTGCAGGCTCTTGGTAAAATGTGTTCCTAGAAGACCGTCTAATTTTTTAATTCAACGAAAATGAAAAAATTGTTGTACATGAAAATCTTGCGAAATTCATTTTGAAACGTTAGAGTGTAAGAAAGAAAATATCCAGCAGACCGGGTAATATCGTATAAACTTCGGTATAAAGAGGGGTACTTTAGTCCGACGCGTATACCTCGTTATCCACTTAACCATACTTAATATCGACGCTTCTTTTTATGTTTATAGATTCTTGAAAAATTTAGCCCTCGGGGTAGCCCATATATTTTTGTGAAAGTAGGGAAAAGTGGTAAGGAGAAAAAGGAAAAGAGAGAAAAAGAGCGAGAGTGACTTGACGACTCACACCATTTGCGGTCGTTTCTCGCTGGCAAAGGAGAACTTTTACATTAGCGCCGTAAAAAAATTACTCCACCGTTAAAAGAAGAAAGACGAACTTTACACCCACGAGCGGCGTCTCTTTGAAATTTTACTGAACGAGAAGTGATGTTACTTCTGATTAAAGAAGACTTTAATCCTCAAAAGCTACAATCGAAATCTTTGTTTACTCTCTATAAGGATGAAATAATAAAGTTTCGCTGAGAACCAGTGTGCAATAACAAAAAGTTCGCTGCAATCCGATTAAAAATAAACATTGACCGTAGCAAAGAAAAATTAAAGATCTAATGGTTTTATTGGATTTCAAATTTGAGGATAATTCCAGTGATAACTTAAAGGCCACTAGGTGAAAGATAGGTTTGAAAAATTTTTGTAAATATTAGCCTGGTGGGAAATTAACCAAAAATTTCTCAGAATTTGATACATTTTCTAATGATTATAGTTAACTTAACTGTCAACATTATGGTTTTGAAATAATATAAGTAATAAATAATATAAGTAATATATCAATCAAAGAGGATATAAAAAACGTAGATTTAAAATTAAGCATTTAAACTACCCTTTATTAAGCTCCCGATTGCAAAAAATGAATAAAGTTTCTCTCAAATGTACAAAAGCTTGCTATGGCAAATTGTTAAACGTACAGCAATGAGGGTGCACTTTCGATAGCTCCGTCGAATTAGTCCTGATGAAGTCGAAGAAACTCATAACCGTCCAAAAAGTTCGGCCGGTGGCTACGGTACAACTCCTCTATATATTAATTCGTCTGTGTGGCTCGTTCGTTGTATAACGTAATTAAGCGTGGAGGGGTGGAGGGGCTCGGGGTCGTGCACCGCCTTTTCCCGGCGCTCGGAGTTTGACATCGCGTATAGGCCAATTTCACTGCTGCCGTCTCGACGTTTATGAAGCGGCCCTGGCTAGAAAGTCACGACTCGACTGCACGACCCGTCGCTAATCCGTTATTTTGTTCGCCGGTAGAATTCGATTTGTCGCTTTGACGAACTTTCCAGTTCGCGCTGCGTCGCTGGATAATTCTCATTGTTCATATTTTGAGTGGTTATTTTGAAACCTCGGGATTTTCTGAATTACTTACGGTGCCGAGCTCTTAAGTTCATTATAGAACTTTTTTATTTTATAGAATATAATTTTAATTGACGAATGCTTTTCTGTCCGAAGCTACGAATGCTAATGGGTAAAAATTAATTTAATTCATTCTAGTAACAACGTAGTAATTTAGTTATTTTGTTTTAATTATCACCATTATTATCGTTATATTATTATTATTATTTATTTTGAAAAGTTGTTCAAACTACTTTTTAATAAGTAATTATTTTCTAATTTGTTAATTTTTAATTATGAAATAAGTAATCAAAATTATTGCACTACCTTAAATTACTTTATGTGACTATATTATTTAATTGATTTATAATCAATGAAATGCACATTTATTTATTTATTTAATAATAATTCGACGTATTAAAAATCCTTGTTTTTTATCGCAATCTTAAAACGATTAAATTTAAACAATATACTGAAATAAAATAATGACAAAGAAATGAAACGAACGAATAGATTAAATATTGTAAGATATGAAGTTCCATATTGTTTCAACCTTTAACACTTAATAAAATCTGGTCGAGGAACAAATTTATTCGCTGATAATCATAACATCACTAAAAGTATCCCTATATATTTTTATCGTCATAAAATATTTGAATACTCTATAAATTAAAAAAAAAAAGTTTTCTTTCTACTATTGCCTTTTAATTTGCGAAAGGAAAAATTTGTATAACGAAATACAAGCAAAAAATCACCATTCCACGAGAAGCTTTTAAAAAAAAAATACTTCAAGTCAAATAAAATGAGAATACTCCTCGGCAGTGTAAACCGAGCGACTCGCACAAAAAAACCGACTTAATTACCTCGTCTTATATTTGCATAAAATTTGTAAGATGAGCCCCGACAGCAGCCGCTAACTCCCATAAACTCGTCTCGAGCACAAACAAAATCGCGCCCGGCGTTCCGCTCTGTAAAACTTCGCTCGGATAAAATTTTGTTTGTCAGCTCCCGCATAAATTATTAAAAACGCTGCTTCCTCCTTGTCCGCCGCGAACTTTATCCTACATTTTACATTTCGCCATCGTGAAATTCAAAAATGCCTCGCGGAACTCCTCTCTCGCCTCTCTTCCTTCCCCTTCCCTCCACGTCCGCCATCACTCTCACCGCCTTTTTCTCTCAAAACGAAATATCAATTCAAATAGCGCGCAGGATATTCAGTCGTACTTTGCGTCGCTTCGTCGCTACGAATATCCCGGCTGAAGCTAACAGAAAAAAAAGGAAGAGGCATCCGATTCGTCAGCCTCCGCTACGACTCTTTGGTTTCTTTATATATAAATCGAGCGAGCTGAATCTATCGAATTGCGAGTTTACAAGTACCACCGATCGAGTTCGAGTTCTACGTTTCGAAGCTCAAAATGTTGAAATTCAGACTTCCCGTTGGAGCCATATTAAATATTATTGGTTTGTAGGGTAGATTATTAAATAAATTTTGTAATATTAGCTAAATGTCCTTATTGTACAAAAAAGAATAATATTTTTATACATTTGGGCATTCTTTAAGCATTTGAGAAAACTGCACTTTTACACTTAGATGCATTATAAAATATAACATGTTTACTGACATATTACTATCAAAATAGCAATATGTCAATAATTTTTCTTTTCTATTGTTCTCAGCGTTCGATGTAGTTTAATGATGTGGAAATCGCCGACACTTGCTACTCCTAAAAACGTACATACAAACCAAATTGTCAGAATTAGAATTCAATAATCCAACTAAATTCTTTCTCGAATCTTCTTCTCGCGAGAAAGAAAAAAGACGAGAGAAGAACAAAAACTTTTGTTTGACGAGGAAGCGAATTTTTCCGTGCGGGTTCGGGCATCGACTGCGACCTCGTAATTTTTTCGCACACGGCAGCCAGGTAGGCGAAAGCCGAACCGTAAGTCCGCGCGTGTGACAGCGACTGCGAGGGTGGAGAAACTTCAGAAGCAGAAGCCTTCCCGGCAACAGTTGCCCTCTCTTTGTTGCGACCTGAAGGGGGTGTGGGGGGGGGGCGGAAGGGAGCTCGACATTCTCCGGCTTCCGTGCGCACGCGGAAACCACTGAGAATCAGCCGAGTCTGCGGGACAACTTCCAGGCCCCGAGCTGACCCCCCTATCCCCCCCCCCCGCACCTCCCTCCTGAGCTTGTATCGCCCTCATACGTATCGCCTCTTTTCAGGCTGCATTCCTCGCGCGCGCGCACACACCCCTGCGGATACTCGACCCTGCCGCAAGTCCGCAGAATCTAACCGACCTTCCCATCCCCGCGGCTACGGAGTTTGCCGTGCCGGAGGACAGCGAGGCCGCGAAATTATTTTGGCCTCCCCGCGCAGATTGACTTTCTACTTTGCAGTTGCTTTCGATGCTTCTTAAGGGGGCTTTTATTTAGTGAGAATGTATAGCTGCAAAGCGAGCAATTTGTGCTGAAGCTGCTTTGGAAATATAATTGTTGCGATGATATTTGAGAAATACTTTGCAGTATGACGAGGTAGGATGACTGCAATGATGACGAAACACCTTCATGAAAATAGGCGTCTGATAAGTTTTATAAATTTGATATATATTCAATATCCATATGAGTATGATAGATTATTTATATTTTTTTTTTTGTTTTTTTTTTTATTGTAGTTAATTCCTTCTCGTTTGCGCCACTTGACGCTGATAGATTATTTATATATTGCTAGCAAAATCTCGGAGCTTCGACAATGAAATTTTTGAAGTTGAGGAACGTCATTAATTTTTTATTAACAGATTTACTTAAAATATAAAATCATAAAATAAAATTGAGTTGTCATTTTTTAGGTTGATATCAAAATAATTATTGATTTACACATCGTGTTTATATTCATTGGATTTTCATGATGGTATTCTAAAAATATTTTATTATATTAGAAATTTTTTTTTATCAATTTAAATTAAATATATATAGCTAACTATATACTTATAAGCTTGCCTTTTTGGAGAAAATGTCGCAAGAGGATTGAACCTTCTACTTACATTCTTAATTTTAAATAAAAATCAAATGTCATAGACGGATAATTTCTTGACCGTTCATTTATGAGCATGCAGTTATTCTATCTCAGAAAAAAATACATGAGTTTTCTATCTAACTATTGAACAAGAAATTAAAATAAAAAAAAATTTTAAAATATGATATAATATGTAAAAGTGATTATTTGAATTTGACATTCATTAATTATTTATTCTTGTCTTTTTTCAGACTTAACGAAAACTGGGCAGCTATTTCAAATATTATAGGTAAGTTAGTTGAATTAAGAAAATAAATAAAATTAAAACCACGCCTCTTATTATAAGTAATCCTTTAATTCCAAATACACATATCCAATCCATCAACAATATCCTGCTATCCAATCACTCGTGGCGATCTTTTATAAAGAATCACTTTAATGAAATTGTTGACCACAATTTCCGCATATACAGTTGATTACTCAGTGAAAACAATTAAATGGTGGTAATTTCGAAAATTAGAAAACGGTCATTTCGTTCATTAAGCTTTCAACGCTTTTCAACCTAATTTATTCTGTGGGGATCGTGAAAGAAAATAAAACGCAGGCGACACACTTGCTGAATAAATAATTACCACAATATGGTCCACCTTTCATCCAATAGCAGTAAAAAAACACTCTTAATGCGGCATCACTCATAAAAAAAAAAAAAAAAAAAATTACGCTCAATGAATGAAAAGTGAAGAATATTCCTGAGCATTAATGCTCTAATGAGGGAGGAGAAAGTAGCATGTAAGTCCACAAGTCCACGCGATCGAAAAGAACATAAAAAAAAAGGAAGAAAGAAAGAACGTGACGAGCTCGGTGTGCTCGTAAAACGTGGCGTGTATTCGCATTCAGCTTCATTCACTGGGAGGCGTCGCCAACCTCTCCCCTATAGTATCCTTTATTTTCGGACGCGACGAATCTCCTTGACGCACGCTTTCCCATAAGCCGAGCTCATTTAATAAGCCCGCGAATATTGGATAGGCGAGGTGAAAGACGTTAAACGGGCGCGAATTTACCAGAAAGCGCGCAGCTTTATATAATGCGTGTATGCGAATGTATACACTAAGAAGCACCAGTTAGTAAAATTTAAAAAGCGATTGTTTAAAAATAGCAATCTACGAGAATGAAATGATCACAGATTATCAACCTTGTAATTTTTACAAAAACATAATGGTAAAAATTTTCATTAATAAATTTTGTTATCTCTACTTGTAATTTTTACTAACCATAATGGAAAACATTTTTGTTCATAAATTTTTCTAATCTACTGATTATTTTTATAAAATACGTTAGTTAACAATTTTCATTTTTCTTAATTAATTTGGCACCGTTGAAAGTACATTTTACGCCCGTCAGTGTTGTAACGATCAACTAACAAACCGGACGAAAGATTTCCAACTAATATCTTATATATATATATATATATATATTTTTTTTTAACTAAACAGATCAAGCTTATTCACCGAATTTGTTATTTTAACTAACATCAGCCTATAGATAATCTAACGCTTATCGCTGCTATAACTAAACATAAATATTACGTGTTGATGAAGATTTGTTGGTAAAAAGTACAAATCGATCGATGAAAAACATAATCTATTATAAAACATAATCTATTATAAAACATAATTTATTAACTTGGATTGTCATTTGTACTTTATTTTGCTTGTAATACTTATTTTTAATTTGAAGGAACTATTAACATTGAAATTCTAAGAATTATAAAACAAATAATTACTCTCAAATGATGCAGAAGTAATTATTGCTCTATAAAATCATTTCAACTAGGCTGATCGTCAGTAACATGTTATTTATCTCTAGAAACATTTTTGAAAATATCATTAACAAAACACAATAGTTGCAAACAAATTAAAAGAAAATATATTCAAAAAATTATAAACATCAAAAAGAGACATACTTGCTAAAATAACGTGTTCCAAGTAAATAGTTTTTACTTTTATCGCGGTCTGGAATCGATTTACCTACAAAGGTAGTTCATTTTTTACAACTGACTTTTTAAATTTTGCTCATACTTGGGTTTCTTTTATGCAAATAACATACACGAGCCGCGAGAATGAAGCAGCGACGGCGGAGGCGCGTATTAGACGCTTCTATTTTTCCCGGCGCGATGCGTCGTCGTCGTCGTCGCGCGGGTCATTTGCCTTCGGCGGACCTTTTATCACGCCTCGTGAACTTTCATTCGTCCGCGTGGATTTTTCATGCATCTGACGCGGCCGTTGAAGCCTGCGCGGCGATTTTAAGTGCCTTCCGTGATGGCGAATAGTTATGGCTCGTGGAGCTCTGTTGTTCCGCCACCGTATGTACTAGTTTATAGTGATGTTCTTTTTCGAAGGGGCGAGGGGAGGATTACGCGCCGCCTTTGTGTTGCGTGTTTTCGATGAATTTTATAGAGGGTGTCGTAGCGGCGCGCTCTGCATAAACAGATGCTCTTTATGGAGTGATGTAGTAAAAGCAGCGATTTACGAGCCAATGCTGAACTGCTTATTATCAGAACAAATATTCCGATCAATTCATGGCTTACTCCGCCTTCTTTTTCCTTTTTTTCTTTTTTTTTAATGTTTAAACAGCCGGAAAAGTAAGTACGACAATTGTTTCATACGCGTACGACGAGCAAGAGCTTTATTAACATTTTCTGTAATGGGTTTAAAAAATTTAATTTGATGAAAGAAGAATAATACTGTGTTCATGCTCGTGCAGAAAAGGATCTGTGACCATTCATGTATTAAAATAACATGTATGCTGTATTGTATATTTAAATAATTTTTAAATACAGAATGGCTTAAATAATCTTTTAATTCAATTGTCAGATAATAATAAATGTTTAATATTTTAAATAATTTGATATGATGCTACACTTGATTCTTTCGAAACATTTTCAATATTTTAAAAAAATTGCAATATTGTAGGTATAAATAACCAAGTCAGTGGACCGATAACGTAATAAACAATAACCGATTACGATAAAATCAATTAATCTTCCAAATCTACAGTGTACAATAACCGATAACGATAAAATCAATTAATCTTCCAAATCTACAGTGTTGACATTTTTTGAAAATGTTTTAAACGTTCCGAAAGAATTAAATCGTGTTAAATGTATATCAATAAATGTATTACTTTATAAATAAATATACTCTTCTAGATTATCAACATCGATATGTTTTTTAAATTTGTTTTTATTTTTTACAATTAGAAGAAGCTAATAACTCCCCTAAAAAAAGAGTAGTACCCACGCAAGCTACGTTATAAATGCAATTAAAAATTTTAAATGTGCTTTCTTAACTTATTTGATCAGCAAAGACCCAAAAAATTTATTGCGCTAGTTTCGTCAAACAATATTAATACATTTTAACAAAGAAATGTTAACGAATTCTCATTATTCATTTCCCCTATAACTCTCCACTTAAAAAGAAATATTAAAATGTTCTCTGCATAAGTCTTTAATATGCACGTGGCATAAATACATAATTAAAAGCCCGAATCGGTCTGATGTAACCGACGACTTCATTGAAAAAGTTACAATCTCTAAGTGGGTTAGTACATAGAATATCCGGAGAAATATGGATAACCTCGGGGAGACTTACGCAGACCGTGGATTATCGTGTTTAGGGAATGGGCAAGGTAACTGAACTTGCAAGGCTTCAACTTTGAAATTGATGAGACTTTGCAACAACTATAAGGGGCTGTATATCGTCGGGCATCGACGTATGCGTACATCCCACCGAGCTTCCAGGTCAAGACGGACCGAGCGAATGTCTCGCCTAAAAACTTGCCGACCCGATCTATTATGATTAGTGCCGCGCTGTCTCTTGGGTGGTCCTTCGTCTGAGTTATTTGCCTGTCTGCTCTCGTCATCGTTCAAAGTCGCGATGCATTACGGCGTAATTCGCTTATCTCATTTTCGTCGGATTCCCCGTTTCTTTTTTTTTTGCCGAGGTGAAATTCGACGACGTCAACTGCGATCGCTCAAATTTTCACGAACGCAATCAATGAATCTAGGCAATATTTTTTTATCTTTTTTTTGTTTTTTTTTTACGAAAAAAATAAATAATAAATACAAAAAATAACAAGTGTAAATAAAATTTGGATAATCCACTTTTACGTCTAATCAAGTCTAAATTTTGCAGGAGAGAATGTATGTATGAAGTTTTATGTCTTAAGCTATAAAGGGAGACCTCGTCACTTCAGGAAGCATATTGAGAACATAAAACTGTTATACGCACATGCACACGCATGGCGCATCCAAAAAGTAATGAGATTCTCAGCTAAATTTAAGAAAATATAATTTAAGAAAATATGTTCCCGGGGAATATTATCCGTCGAGAAATTATCCATTTATTTTGACGATACAAAAAAGTAAAACTCTTTTAATCTAAGAAAAAGTAATGGGATGCTAATAACCACTAGTGGTATAGTCGCTTCAAGCATAGAAAAAAATCACTTTTCCTACTCAACGTAATCAATGTTATAACTAGAAATAAAAATGTTTAAAAATTAATAATATACAGGATTTTACAGTACCTTGAAGTCAACGATTATTCTCACAGGTGAGTTTACTACCCGAGCGAGGCGTCCGACATTTTTTCGCACACTGACGTGTGTTATATTATCGTTTTTCGCCATCATTGCATACAATTTTGTTCAATATACTCATGTGAGAAATGATATCTGGATTCGTGTGCATTATATACCCTCGTTTCGTTCCTTCACTTCGCTCATAACTCGCCCAATTTTAAGAATCTCCTCTATCAGCATCAAAAACACCGCAATCAGAGAACATGTCAGTTTTAATAAAAATCAGACATTGAAACTAAAATTTATCTCCGTTGAAAATGAAATTTTTATAAAATTTGACAATAATAGTAAAAAACTACGAAGAATTTATTTTAATAGTTCATGACACTCCAAAGAAAAATATTTATTTGAAACTACCAATTCTCTTTTTCAACGAGGTAACTACCTACACAAGTATAAAGTCTTCCTCGTCCTCTCCAAAACCAGTCGCGGGAAACGCATCGGCGAAATTAAAAACTGAATCGTTTTCATTAAACGCGGGCCATTTTTCGCGACACTGCTCGCACGCGCGGAGTTTATAAGTCAAGCCGGCGGCATTATTACGGGGCTCGGAAGAAACGGCGGAAGGAGCGAGAGGAGAGAAGTGCGCGCGGAAGGCACCCGCACGGGTGGTTGAGGCGAAAATCCAGCTCGTCGTGCGCGCGAATATCGCGTCGTTCTCCTGAAAAGTTGGTTGGAGAGTAGACGCGCCCGGGCCGAATTAGAAGATACGAGCCGTAGATTTTGCGCTTAGGCTAAATGATAAAAGTTGGCCGAGGATTCTTCCGACTTTTTCTTCCTCGACGACGGGGAGTATGGGAGGGTAAGGACGGAGGGCCTCGACGTAAGGGTGCGGTGACTTTCGAAGTTTTTTTCCTCTACGGCACCGCCTAGCCAGCCGAGCGTTTTTCGTCATTAACCACCGCGCGCCGGGGACAATGAGGAAAAACTATTCTTCCCAGGAATTTTATTGGTGTATTAGTGGCGACTTTGGCCGGCATTTATTCGCCTTCTTTTCGTGAGATACGAGCGTTTATCTTCAAATAAATCTTAAGTAAGTCGGGCTTTATTGAGTATGTTGCACGAACTTACTACTCTGCTTACTGTATTATGTTTCGCGTTTTACTTTTATGACTTTCTTGTTTTTTCTTATTTATTATTTTTTTTATTGTTCATTTCTTTTTGCAAGTCTCGTGCTTTATTATACTTTTGTTCGTAATACTGTTAGTTACACTACAATTTTTTTTCTCGAGTGGTTGAAACAAAAATAGTAAAATATTTCTAAAAAGATTGCTCTTTTTATTCTTATTTTATCTTATAATTTTACAAGCTCACTATTATTTATAAGAAATCTACACAAAATAATGTATAAAAGAAACAATTTTATTTATTTATTAATTTTTTAATTCTTAACATAAACTTGCAGGCAGACCCTCATTTACAATATATTTTATAATATTAATGTTAATTAAATGCAGAATATTGCACAGAAGAAAACTTATAATTACACTTCAATTAATAATTAAATTAATCACTCAGGTACACTGTAAAATTTGTTTGGATTTAAATGAAGCTACTCTACTCGCAACAAGGTATTACGTAAAAGCATATATTATATAACTTAATAAAATCCTAAAAGTTTAGTATAAAAAAAATTGTTTACAATCAAAGAATTAAAATTTCTATCCGTAGGCCTGGAAATTACTAGTTTCATTAATATATTATTTAAATAAATGGAAAATTCCTTCTTAGCCTAACGTCTTAAATTTATACCCCTCACGTTTTCCTCTACCATTTATTCATGAAAGTTCCAAGATTATTACATTCAAAAATCAGATAATACAACAAAAAAAAAAAAGAAAAAAAGAAAATTCAATAAAAACCACATAAAATTCGAAAAATAAGGGTCATCCCGCGAAGGTTCGAAGCCATCGACTTCGCACGCCGACGACGGCTCTTCGCCCGGGAAAGCGGATGGGTCTGGGAGCGGGGAAGCCAGGCGCCGGTGAGCCCGGCGCATATTTATCGAGTCCCTCATATTAAAAAGTGGCGCTCGCGTCTGCGCCCGGGAAGGCCGGTAAATCACGGGGGAGCCCGGCATTATGAACCATTTGCATAGGGCGCCGTTATTACGTCGCCGGGGCGCTGTATTAGGCCGCCGCGCGAGGTCCGACACCTTCGAGGAGCCGTGGAATGGATGTCGGGAATCCATCTTGCCTGCCAAGCGCCGAAGATTGTGGTGTCAGGAGTGCCTCGGAGAATTCGTTAATACATATATTTTGAGGGGGAAGGGGGGCGATATAGCGCGATCGAGAGAATGGGGTGTCGCGTCTTCCGATAGCGGGATGTGAGGCCTTTTGAATGATTGAGATTGAAGGCTGGGGATGGGAGGGGTGGAGGACTGCGCTTCTCGGATAATCCGCGTGCGTGTATGCAAAGTCGTTCGATTTTTCAAAGGCTCTTATGGATATTGGCCCGCGCTGTTCGACGGCTTGTTTGTTACGGAATAAACTTTGCAATTTATCGACTGTACACGAGGAGAAAGGGAAGTGGTTGAAATTGATATTTTCGATGGAGAGAAGGAGGCTGAACTTTAGTTATTCATATAGATTATTTGCACAAGCACGCGGAGAGAATGGTTCAATAAAAATTATCAGGCACACTGAGAGAAATGCAGGAAAGTGGTTACTAATTGCCATTATGAAAAAGATTACTGTGCTGTATAGTAAAATTTGCCCTAAATACAGTAAAAATTACAATACTGTCTGGAAAAATTTCCTATAAAGTATGGTAATTTCTCTCAGTGCAGATAAAAATCGTCATTTATTTGACAGTCAATTTTTTCATGTCGTTCGTCACAAGTAAATATTTCTTAACTTCTTAAATAGAAATATTTATTAACAGTTAATGCAGGATTTCTTTTAATGGCACACCTTACATCAAATAATCAATTTCTTAACTGTTAATTTCTAATCATTTAGTGCGGTTTAAACTAACATTCTTTTTATCTGTACATAAAAGAGTATAAGTTACGTATTGTATACTTCTGGATAAATTTTATATACTATTACTATTTTAATTAAACAATAGTCTATTAAAAATACCACAAAGACAAGACGTCCCTAAAAAAAACTTTGAGCAATTTTTCTTTAGCCATTCTCTCCGTGCAGTTATAAAATCCCTACGTAAAGTTATAAAAAAAACTACGTAGTGCGAATACTTAAATACACGGTAAAGCGAATTTTTCAAAGTTTTATCTGTGTCGCCAATAAAAGATAACGACCGGGGAATACATCGCCGGCAGCCAGGGGTAAGATTGATATCTCCCGTGAAAACGCAGCCGCTGACCTCAAGAGACATAAACCTCAGGCAAGCCCCCTTTCCCATGCGAGGGAGAGAAAATCGACTAAAAATGGACTTGTCTTGTCCCTCCAATATTTCCCTCTGATTCCCGTATACGAGGGACGAGAAGAAAGCGCCAAATCATCCGACGCGATATTGCCGGCTGAAAGCCGGGACAAAGCGACGCTTCGATTCTTGCTCTCGGCATTGCTCGACGGCCTATGACGCGTGTCGCACATCGCTCTTCATTTGCTCCGCCGCGAGCACACCTATAGCCGAAGCAGATATTGAAAAGATGTGCCGAAAAAAGGGGGCACGACGACGGGGGCGGAGAAAAACATCAACGCGACTTCGGAGGCCTCTGAAAAGGTGGGGAGAAGAAAAAAAAAAGGAGGAAGTAAGAAAGGAAGGCAATCAAAAAAGGATCTACTCGGCCGAGCCGCGAGAATCTTCGCAATGATGGCCGATAGGTAGAAAGCTCCGGATACGAGGTGTTTGGAGAAGTGCTCCTTGGCTCCAAACGCGGAAGGAATTTTTTTTCCTTGATTGCGATTTTCTGAACCATTCCGGGCTTTTCCGGTTTTTTAAGTGAAGTTTCCTTTAAAATTAGAAAATTACTTTAACGCCTTATCGAATGAATTATTAGGTTCTCAGTGAAGTGTATATCAATCTGAATAGATAATCAAAATAAAATTTCTAATTAAAACGTAAAATAGTTTCTTTTTCTATTATTAATTTGCATTTTAAATAGTACTATATTTACCAGGCTAACATCGATTAAAAAAAAAAGAAGAATTTAACCAGAGTATAATTCTTATCGAGGGGAATAATTTTTCCGTAAAAACTTCTTGAAAAGGGGAGTAGCTACGAACCTTCAATTCAGCGCGTCAAGTACTTCGTCTCGATAGGTTCGTTCACTTCTCATTTAATTAACCGGAGCTCGTAAATCACGCTTCAATATTAAAAACTTTTCGCGACTCGCTGGCTCCTCGAGAGTATGAATCTTTCCCCCATTTGTTTTACGATCCGTAAAAGACTTCGACCTTAATCATTTCAAATCGGAAACACGCATTAAACCGAAACCCATATAACATTTTACACAAAAACCTCGCGCTAACTATTTATTTAAAAACTCTCGGCTCTGGTAGAAAGTTAACCATTTTTTCTGACGGGCTTACTAAATATTGATCATCCATTAGTCAATAATTAATTCAGAATGTCCGATGATCAATAAATTGACTGAGCAGTGCACACGCGCCCATTAACCCAGAATCTACTCAGACTATGCTCAGAATCTGCTCAAAATCTGCTCAGAATCTACTCAGAATGGAAGGTGTTTACGTTAGTGTTTTAAATACGTCTTAAATTACATAAAGACGTATAGGTTCCAATATTAATGCTGCAAGAAATTTAGTCACCAATGGAATAAAAAAATGAATCCAGGTATTTACTGGTTAATTTCCTCTCAGGAAAGTTCAAAACAATGAAAGATTTTTCGCAATATTTTCTTTCGAATTCTCCCTCGTACGATGAATTTTCTTTCTTTTAGCTACAGGCAAATTCTTTATCAAACGCGATAAAACCTAAAGCGTCCCGTTAATCAATAAGAGTATAAAGTCCAGAGTGACAGCGTGGACACTTGGAGTGTCTCTCGAAGTTGGAAGGGGCGCTCGAGGACTTCGGCGGCGCGATAAGATAGGCATCGTGGATTCTCGAGTAAGAAAATCCAATTCGCCCGGGCATCCGATAAAATTCGAGCGGCCGCGTGTGCGGCTCATCGGGCCGATCATAACGAGCGTATATATAGGGCAGGGTTGGCTCGAGCGAGCAGGGGGGTGCAACAGGCTGCCGGCACTCGCGCACGTAAATTGCGACCACTTCGTGGACACGGCGCTACTTGGGCGCAGGCGAACCTGCATTCTACTGTCGATGAAAGTTTCTGAATTCCATGAATTTGCCGCTTGACATTTTCTTACGTATACAGTTGCTGCTGAAAGGAGTTTCTTCGCCTTTTTTTTCATAAATTTTGTTACTCGCTTCAATTTTACGTGTAATCAATTCTTTATCGTACAGAATACTTATTATATTTATGTGTGTATAAAGTCAGACTAGTAGGGCTGGAATCTGACGAAACAATCTGTTTGTGGGTATTCTATTCTATTCCAGAATTTTTTTTTCCCGTTTTATCGATCACAGAAAAAGTGAAAAAATATAGAACACGTGATTCCGACATAGGTTCTACTTTATTTCCTTAAATTAATGTCGAAATTCAAAATATTCGTTGACTACTTCAGTTTTTATACTGGAAAGAGTGTATAAAACGGGCAAAAGAATAATGCCTGTTCAAAATTGTTTCATTGCTTTTATGATTCATATAACGATCAGTGAAAGTTTGTAAAATAAATTAATCCGACCATAACTCGGAATAAATAGAAATAAAAGAGTTTATTTTTTTAGTATAAATAAAGAATTTATTTCAATTTGTAATTAATTCAATTTGGTAGCAGGATTTTTTATTTTTTTTTTTTTTATCATGATGTTTTATACTATAATGGATACAAATGTTGCATACGATCTTCTGTTTAAAACTACGAGGAATAAAAATATATCGTTTAATTGATGTTTCGTTTATATTATTTTCTTTTTGTGCAAGTCTATCAAAGTATTTACATTTACTTACATCAATATCGAACATTTTCTTCATTTATTCGATAATTGAATTCCTTTTACGAAACTAAAATTTAATTTGTTTCGAAACATTTTCTTTTTAATAAGAGAGAAGTAATATTGTCTAATAGGAAGCGTACAAAAAGTAAATTCAAATAATTAGCGATGCAATATTTGAGTTACCGACGCAATTGCGGACAAAATATTTGCTAAAAAGAAAATAATAGTACGATGAAATTAAAATTTTAAATTAAAAAAGCAAGCACTGTCTCCGTTACTTATACACAATTACGGATGCAGCATGTACATAGAAAAATTTAAAGAGCCAAGACGAATCAGGAAGTCAGGCGGTAAAAGAAGCAAAAGCGTCTCGTAAAAAATGAGTCATGAGGACAATGGATACCAGCGGTCCTTCGCGAAATACACTTTTTCCTTGCTCACCAGTAGCTGCAAAGGAAGAAAAAATAAAAAGAAAGCTGTGACGCTCTAAGGAAAAGAAATTCTATCCTTTTATATAACGGCATGTACAACTGCAAAAATTATCGCTCATGCGGTAGGTTTTTTGGCATTGGCAATTGTTGTATATCTTTTACTGTAGCTACAATTTTTATGAAAAAATTTAAATTTGAGAGAAATTTGTATTATGATTTTTTTTCATAATTTTCCTTACTCTTATTCTTTATAAAAAAATTGAAA
The DNA here is from genome assembly GCA_035582955.1 of Sycophila texana. Lineage (NCBI taxonomy): Eukaryota > Metazoa > Arthropoda > Insecta > Hymenoptera > Eurytomidae > Sycophila > Sycophila texana. The sequence goes on along the minus strand of JAWWEN010010694.1, from coordinate 39,459 downwards.
TTACTTTGTCTTGTTAGAATAAACTTTTACATCGCGAAACGTAATTAAATCTTTATAAACACTGTCTGGAAAGTGTAGAAAATTTATTTTTATTCTTTCAAATACTTTCTCTCAAAAAGATCTATCACAAATTTTTCTGTAATTGGACTAATTGACTCTCAAAACTTTTGACGTTAAAAATTTATCCAAGTGAAATTGAATTCTAGAATTACATTCAAAGCATAATTATTGAAAACACTAAAAAATTTATAGTTTGAAAAAAATATTCTTTAAGAAGTACCAACTAAATTATTTTTTTTAATCAACTAAATATTTTTTTGAAATTATTAATTAAATTTCAGTAGTTTCAAAAAAATGGATGTTACTATACGCTATACTGTTTTGACTTCCTACGTACTCGAACAAATCTCCTTTTTAAAAACATATTTATTTGAAATTACTAATTTTTTTCCAGTATTAAGTACCTGACCAAAAAAAAACGCATAAATTTTTATCGTTAATAAGCGAAGCGCTCAGTCGAATAAAAATAATAATTGCACGCGTTCAAATTTGACAGTCAAATTAAATTTTATCATGCGCATCGCAATTTAAATGATTTCGCGGCGCATTAAGTCGTATTTTCGCATTTATTCGTTCTTAAACTTCTGTCCGGGCGGAAAAAGTCGCGGGATCAACGGGAAACTTTGGCCGGCGGTGTAATACGTTCTCGCGGTTAGGCGTGCGCGCGACTTTTAAAGTGCGCGCCCGCCGAGAAAACTTTGACTCCGCGGGGGCTTTAAGTCCTTATGAATATTTAGACCCGAGTAGATTATTTTAGCCACTTTGCGACCTCGAACAGCATTACCGTTCGTTAAAACGATTTAGATGAAAAATTTTCATTCCCGTACCCCCCCCCCCCCCTAAAAGAGCTTCTTCGCACGATAAATAAGCAATTTACGCTTCCGAAATTAAATACAAAAACACGCTTTGGATCTTTTATCCTTCCCATTCGCCGTCAACCGCTTCAAGAAAAAAAGGATTCATGTGTACAGGTACTCATTATGAAAGTCAGAAAAAAAAGTCGTTCCACAAAACAGATGTAAATGCCATCTAAAGTATCGCACAACGAAGCAGAAAAACAGTGCCATTGCGATAATTACCGTCTAAAAAGCCGCCGCTAATTATCCGCGACTCGTCCGCATGGCCGAGGCCTTAATTAGGAATTAACCATTCGGTATCGATATTGTGAATCAACCAGCTGGAAGCGCGTGGTACGTTTTATAAAAGAAAAAAATACACACGACGTTTCCCGGCACAATGGGCCCTTTGTCGCTTCGTTTTCCACGTGCTGCCGACTTTGTGCACTCGCGCCCACCTCCTCCCAACTTCTCCCAACCTATCGGTCCTATTTACGCCGTCGCGAAACGCAGAAGGGCTCCGCTTTTTCCGCGCGTCCATTGTCGCATCTCCCGCGCTCTTACTTTTTTTTTTATCTCGCTTTCGCCTCACAATGCGCGCGCGAACAAGTTACCCAGAAGTAAAGTTGACGTGAGCAGTTTTTGAAAATGGCTTTTGCTTATGAAGTGCTTCGGCCCGCATCTGTAAGTAACTGCTGCGTTCGCTCGTCCCGTTTGCGAGTATTGAAAGGATTACTCAATTTGTAGTGACATGGAAATTTCATTTCAGCGCGTCAAAATGGGACTCCTCTTTCTTTCTTACTTTTTTTTTTTTGTCAACAGATTTAAGTTTGTTGTCGCGCGTTGGTAAGTTCTTTCCGAGGCGATCGAATTAACGAAGGATTATCGCCATTCCCAGAGTCCATTCAATCAATGTTCTTCACTTCTTTTGATTATAAGCAAAAGAAGTTTTCTATATCACCAGAACTAAATAAATATTTTTTAAATGAAATAAATATGCATTTTTTGTTTATTTCGCAGATAGTCCTATCTTGAGAATTTAGAAAGAATTTAAAATGCATGATGTTGTTAATTATTAAGCTATTAAAATTATTAATTGTATTCTTCAGTAAATCTTTGCGAGTTAGATACTGTGAAAAGCTTCACGTAAATCTATGTAAATTTTAAAGGCAGTATAATAATAATGAACAATAATAGTATTATATTTGAATTCAAATATTTCAATAATAATTCTGCACAGCTTGAGTTATTATTGTAATTTTACGAGTTTTCCTCGGACCAAGGATTATCAAAATTTTCAATATTACATTTTTCCCGCACAGAGAGGCGAAACATTTACGCAATTTTCTCTTAATTGAAAATGCTTTAAACGAATTTTGCTTAGTATATCACAAAGTACTTCAGATGCTCTCATTCTTTAAATTATTCAGTGCGCGATTATACCTCCATCGCGAGTTGCGCTCGAGAGCTCTCTTTATTTAATTGAAAAAAGTCGGCCGCGATGGCTCTCTGTTTCTTACAATACAAAAAAAAAAAAGCAAAAAGAAAAAACGAAGAGGAGGCCCACGCGGCGAGAAGTCGACAAAGACGCGGACGAAGAAAAAAAAAGGAGCAAGAAGAGGAGGAGGAGGTCGGTGCGGCGAAAATCCGAGGCAATAAGTTTTCCTTTTCTAATAACGATTATTCTTACCCGGTGGCCTTTTGTCTGGGGACCCGCCGTGCGAGAATTTAATTGCGACGAACCGCTATTATTCTCGCTTACGCGCTACAAAGAATCCGGGAGAAAAAGTGAAGAAGAGTCAGCATCCGGCAATCCATTTCATTTTCCCCGCGAGTCGACTTTCATTTGTTTTTCAGGATGTTTAACCACCCCCGAGGTATGGGAGTGAGACGTTGATTTGATAAACGATCGTTTCTCGCTACTCAATTATAAACCATCGATTTGATTGAAAGTTAGCGATGTTTTTTCCAGCTGCTATTGTGATATGATTTCAAATTTTTATTTGTGCGTCTTGTAATTGACGTTTGATTAAAATCCATCCACTCATGATCATCAATAGCAATCCCCAAGTAGAAAAACATAATCAGAACTTGATCGCAATATGATTAATTTTCTGGTAATTCGAAAAGTTGTGGTAAATATTATGACCAGAAGTCATACGTATTGTTAGCAGTTTCTGATCAGAATCGGATATTCAGAAATGATTAGAAATGACGGACTGTGCGTTGTTTATAAGTTATGTTTTTAAACATAACTTTAAAAAATATTAGAGCGCAACTGCTATGAACATGGTACATAAAAGCAATGTGCCCTCAATTCGCTGATCATCAGATTCTTATTTTCTGGTAAACTATTGACGATAAGCTTTAGTCAGTACTCTGGAATTCAAACCACTCACATAGAATCTTTGCTGAATATATAGAGGAATTCCTGATAGAAACCCGGCAAGAGTCTTATCTAAGTCTTATCTTAATTATACTTAATCTTAGAAATCGTGGATGTTACAAATATCTTGAAGAGTGTATATAAAGATAACTTGCAGAAGTTTCTAAGATTACTTAAAAATGTCTTACAGATTGTACCTTACTGTTATAGATCACGAATCAATCTAAATTTATGCAGTATACATATATCTATAAAAATGAACAGTTTCATTCAGTTGTTTCTGCCCAGAATGATATACAAAGTGCATGTCATTAGTCAAAGGAATTCTCAACATAGATCTTTACGCTAGAATCTGCCGATTTAAAAATTGTGGCCAAATTCTATTGAGCAACCCTCCACGGATTTTACCACGATCAGATTCTGAGTTAAATGATGATTAATGTAATGTATGGTTAAAAAAAGTCTGATTAATAATAATTAGTGAACTGGTCAGAAAAGACGGTTAGTTTTCTACCATTAGAGAAACATTTGTAGAAAAAGCTGTTGAAAATGATTCGGGACAGCTGAATTAGACTGTAAGTACTGAAAATTAACTCCAGCTCGAAGCTACTAATCCACACTATTATACACGTACAGATGAGGATTGTCAGTTCGTCCAGCCGTCCCAGCGGCTTATCGATTTTCCTTTCATCCAAAACTGTCTATCCGGTTGTAAAGAAATATCCGAGGAGAGAGAACGAAATGGGAAGTGGATTAATTATCCTCTTTTTCCGTCGCAAAGAGTTGATTGAAGAAATATTATTTTCGTGTACTTTTAAAACTTTGTCACATGGTAGACTGCCCTTTTTTTAGGTGATGTAACTTTATACCCAAATTCAAATATTATTTGCAGCTGTATTGATGGATTTAACCCTTGCAAGTGATATTTTTTCGATTTCGATGTCAACTAAGTGATGCGCATTAAGAAGATTTGATTCATTTCAATTGTCATATGGATAAATTAAAGAGCGAAAATAACTTTTAGTTTATGCTGTCGAATTATCTGGTTATCTTTTTAATTTGAGTAATGGTTGACGTTTATGTCAATCAACCATTATAGCTATCTTTCATTTTTCATTGAATCTTTTTTTCCGTTCTTTCTTTCATTTATTCATTTTAAATTCATCGGCTACATAATTTTAAAATCATTTGGAAGCTAAATAAAATCGACAATGGTAGATGTATGAGAGATCGAAAAATAAAATGAAATTTAATGTCAATTAGCTTAAAAGCGTCAGTTCATCGTTGCATTATTTATAAAATTGTCACTTCTCAGCTAGTTCAGATGAACGAACGAAAAGAGTCCAAAGTGAAATCCGATTGATAGTACTGAAATCGGATTAAACAATTTAAAAATTTTGTACTGTTTAATTTTGACTAAATACGAAATATTAAGAAATTAATAAATGTATAAAGAACAAATATTCCTTGGTGGAAAATTTAACCATCTTCTAGATAGGAATTAGCTAACACTTTGTGAATAGCTAATATTCTGGTTAAACAACTAGCTACAATTGAAGAAGGATCTAGAGTTCTTAAATTTAAATCACATACACTGAAAAAATTAATAAGGGAAGGTTTACAATAGATTTTGGAAAAATTACAATTTTGATAGTAAAATTTGCCACAATTATAGCCAACTTTACTATAAAAATTGTAGTTTTTCCAACATTTATAGTAATTTTCTTGGCTTGCCAAGTCTCTCCCTATCTTACAAAATTTATTGCAAACCTTCCCTTATTATTTTTTTCAGTGAAAGATAAATTTTTGCCCTGTATTTACCAGTCGTAAAAAAAATTCATCTTTTATACATTCATAAGTTAAGAAAACTTAACGTTCAATTTTAATTGTCATCTGACTATTACTCCCTTAACAGCTTCATTGGATAGCAACCAGAGTAACCACTTTCTTGGACACATGACCAGGGCCAAAATGATCGTATAAAGAAATTCATAAATTTAACAGCAAACATCATCAGCGCCAACCAAAGTTTTTAAATTCTCCTCGCAGATAAATCGATAAATCGGAGGAGCAGAAAAAGTGAAACCTCCTCCCCCCCTTGGTCCAAAAAAAGCACGGCATTTCAGTTGTCGTCGCGTTAGTTCCACAGCGAGTTTTACGGGCGATCCGGCTGGTTTATACGTCCGATCGTCGTGTTACGCTCCGCGAGGCGGTGATGCTCGTCGCCGTTGCGACATCTGTTTTGACTGTTCAACGCCCGAACGAGGAAAGAGAGGGAGAGAGCCGTGCAGATAGGGAGAGGGAACAGGTGCGCCGTTAGGTGAACCCAGCAAGCTTTAAGAACTTTTAATTAATACTTCTTTCTCGAGGGAGAGGGGTGCCCGCCGCTGGGCGAGAGAGAAGACTGGCGCACAAAAGCGGCGCGAGCAGTAGCAAAGAATTTCGGGACAAAGGCGGCCATTGTTGTCGGCTCTTGTTATACGGCCTGATGTCTTGGATAGGAGAGTAAAAGCACCGACAGCACTCGCTTGTTATGTCTTTTTCACCTTTTTCACTCTCTCTTTCTCTCTCCTACTTCGCTGCGCGCCTCCTTTTCGTACTCTCCAGGGCTCCCCCTTTTTTCCGCTTTTCTTTTAGCGCCGCGACGCCGGTGCTCGAGCGTCACTTCGCCTTCGCTGCGCACCTACGAGATTCGCCCTTGGAATGTGAAAAATAAACAATGGGTGCGGAGGGGTTGGTAAAGGGGGGGGGGAGAGGTCGCGAGCTCTCGCGTGAGCTTAATTGAATTTTCTCGGTGCGAAGTAGTATATACGCTCTTCTAAGCATTGTTTGATTTCGCGAGAGAAACTTAACATTCTTCATACTCGAGAGGTCAGATGTGATGGACCAGTATAATTAGTTATTTCACCTGTTTATTCACACTTGGGCAGAGTCGAACTTGAGGCTTCTTTTCTTTCGGCTATTAAGTCACGTGAGGGTCGATTGATTTTTTTATTGATCGATGTCTATCATAAAAAAAAATTATAATAAATCGATAAGTCATATATAGCAAACAAAATGTGAAAAATATGTATAAGTTGAAAAAAAGCTAATTATATGGTAATAAAAACGTACAATTGAATCCTTTATTTAAATTTTAAATACACATTCTTATTTATTAATCTTATTTAGAAGATAATATGAAAATTTTTGGAATTCTCATAGTTTGAATGTTACTACAATTTCTATATAACTGAAAATTTGAGTGTCGTGAAGTTTAGAATATAATGTAGTAAACATTATGAACCACTAAATTTTCAAAACTTTATATTAAAATTAATTATGAACGTTTTCATACAATAAAAATGCTAAATAATCGAATTATTAAATAAAATAATTAATAGAGATCTTATAAAAATCTGCTCCTAACATCCATTTCATTAATTATTTTCTTAAAATAAAAAAAAAAAACATCAGTAGCATAATTTCCTCACAAGACTTAAACAAGTTGACCGATCGAAGACATCAATCCGCACTGTTTTAAAACCGACTCACCGTATTTTTTTTTCATTCATCGATTTGCCTCTTCTAACACTACCAACAAGTATTTCTCCCCGCGCTCAAAGACCAATTCCTTTTATTTCCAAGCGCCCGTCGTTAACTGCAAACATTTATTTCCCCCCGCTCGACTTTCTTTCTTCGCATTTATCCGCGCGGACCACGATGAGTCTTGACGATAAATTGACGCCTTTCAGCGCCGGATAAAAGTGGGAACAAAGACTGGGGTTCCGCCCGCGCCGCTCGTCGATCGAGCCACTACAAAGTCCTAATCCCCGGACCGAGAGCGGCGGCGTAGATCCGCGCGTCTGACCGAACTCGGACCTTTACTACTTTCGCGAGGCGCCGCGGCCGCTTCGATCGACTTCCCGCTGGCGTTAATTAAAAGGAACGCCGCGAAACGACCGCGCAGCGCGACAAACGGAATCCAAATCAAAGGTGAAAGCTCGTTTCGCAGTTTGTTTTCGGTGCTGCACGTTGCTCCGTGAAATCCTCGGACAGAGAAGCCCGGAGTCTTGCAAGAGCTCGTAGGATGAGGAGGGGAGTCCACGAGGCCGCATCTCGACGAGCTAAAGGGATTCGTTAATTCCGATGCCATCTTCGATGACGGCTCATGTTTAAAGCCATCGATTTTATTTAAATTGATTTTTGAGTGCGTCTGAAGATGATGAAGTCCATACGCGCATATATTCCTGTATGCGTGACTGTGTGTTGTATATCCCACAATTATTTTTTTTTTTTTTTTTTTTTTACTTAGTGGATGTGAATAATATTGGTACACTGAAAAAAAATTTGATAATTTTCAGTAAATATTTACTTCAATAATACTTGTTAAATATTTCTTCAAAACTAAATGAATTTATTTGTTTCTAAATAAATGCAGCGTAGTCTAAAAAAAAATAAAAAAGTTACTTAATTCAAAATAAAATATTTAACAAGTACTGTTGCAGTAACTATTTACATTTTTTTCTCAGTGTATGAGATATCGAGTATTTTTTTTGTCAAATAATTGAATTTTATGGTATTAGAAAAAAAAATTATTTATTCAATAAATATTTTTTTACGTACATACACTATTAAGCGTGAATGATTAATGTATATTTAATGTAAACGTACATGTGAATTCTACGTGTATTTAATGCGTTATAAATTTGCAATGGGCTATTTACATATTTAAATCCTTTAATTTAATTTAAATTATATAGTTGTCGATTAATTCATTTAGTACAACTTTTTAATCCTGTTATTTAAATAATTATAATAAAATTTAATTTTGTTATTCCTTATATTTATAGACAGAATTCCTGTATGTTAGATATCGAAGGTATTAATAAATGAACCCAGCCAAGCTTGTTGTATCATTTTTAAAACTAATCGCTTGCGAAAGCTTGCGTTCGATTATATTACATCGGGGTGTATTGTTAGATTTTAAGGGTCAGCCTTCTCAGCGCTGAAACTCGATCAGGGTTTAATTTTCGACGATGTAGTAAATTGGATGAAGGTTAAGGGATTATTCTCCAGTGATCATTTAATTATTGGACGAAACACGAGCATCAATATTTATTTTTTTTTACAGATAAAATTACCGACTCGGAGAAAAATGTTATTTTAACACCGTTAATAACGCTTTTAACGAAAAAGAAATATTTTATCAAAATTTCAGCGAGTTCTTGTGCACGACTGGAGGGAGAGCGAGTAGTGAAAACAGATATGTGCCAGACTGATATGCAGAATTTAGCGCGGCGCCAATATTATTTTATAAACTTTAACCGTCCGTCTTCACTTTGTGTAAAGGTTGAGATAAAAGTTAATTTCATTCAAAAGATTGCTCAGCAGGTTTATCATGGAACTTCTGCTTTTCTCTCTCTTTCTATCTCTGATTCGCTCTCTCTTTCACTTTCTATCTCTTTCTGCCTCACTTCTTTCATTCTCCGTTTCTCTCCACCCCCTTGGCTTTAAACAAGACTATTGATTTCATGAAGTACATTTCTAAATTGCAGCAAACAACTCTTACAACTTTTGTCTGTTTTTGGCTCTTTAATTAACCACCACTTGACCAAGGGGGAGCCGCGCATTTTCCAGCCTCCTCTTTTTCAACGTTATAAAACTCATTGTAATTTCGCAAATATTTCAAGAGTAATCAAATAATAAGAATAACATTTCTCCCTTAGCCGCCAATGCTTACTAATGGTATATTATTAAATTTTTGCAGAGCGACAAAGGCGTATATGGTATATAGCTCGGAAATAATTTCTTTTAGCGTTGCAACGAACAAACACCCTCGAGGCGAGCGCATGCTCGAGACGGTGGTGGTGGTGGTGGTGGGAGAGAAATGGAAGGAAGAAGAGAGGAAATCTTGATTTTTCAATGGGTTCCGTGAGGCGAGGCCATTAAAGCCGAGTCGGCGCGGGACGCCGGGGGTAAATGGCAGGGATTATTGAGAAGTGGCCCCGGCCTCGTAGAGAAGACGCTTCTCCGGCTCTAACGATGGGAGCCCGCCTCCAAGGAATATAGGTGGAAAGGAAGATGTATGAGGAAAGTGAATTGGAAGTCACTTTGTGATGCTTTTCTTTTCGTTTCGGCTCTGATTTTTGCACTATTCCAGGATCCAAGTCGCTTTTTCTCGCCGATGCTTTTGTTGATAGAGCTTTTTTGAATTCAATGGAATGGTTTTTAATGGTGAAAGTTTAATGAAATTGATGTAATTTAATTGTTTATGTACATGTCTTTCATTGACGTATCAATTGTAGTAATAGCCACTTGCGGAGTATTAAAAATTGATAGAATATTTCCCCATAGATTGGTCGAAGTAAAATAATTAAATGATAATTTAAATGTTATTCTATACTCGATGAAAAGAATTTTATAAAAATTAAAAATACAAACTATTGCACAGATAAATGAACACATACAAATATTGCAAGAATATATGTAAAGAAATTAATTAATGATCGCTATATAAAATAATAATAGCTGCCTTTGAATTATGTGTATTATTTATCATAAAAAATATAGAAATTTTCTAAAGCATAAAATAATTATTTTATGTTTCGCTTTTTTTTTATTTTACTTTTTTTTTTTTTTTAAATTCCGTGCTCTTTTCTATTGCATAATTAAAATGCTGTTTTTTCGTTTTCCACTTATTCAAGCTGTTTTATTCTTGAAAATAGGAAAATTGAATAAACGCTTGCTCTTTAACACTCGCTTGAATGGATCGAATGAAAGCACATGCACTCGGAGAACTTTTAAATCCTTTATGAATATGCGCTCTTTCAAAATCAATATATTCAACATCCCGTGAATGCAAAACAATTGTTACAATTTTTTTTTTTATTTCATTTAGTTTTGAATTTGGAATGCAGTTACATTCTTAAAAATAAAAGGTGTGCTAAAAAAATCAGAAACTTTCATTGATTCCAACATCTATAGTTTTATTTGTTACAAAAAACGAGACTAAAAATACCGTGAAAGCTCTAAAAAGTCTCCGAAAAATATTCTAGAATTAGAAATAAAAAATTTTAACATTTATTTGTAAAAAAAGAGATTAAAAAACATCGTATACTCTAAAAAGTCTTCAAAAAATTCTAAAAAAAAACGGTTAATCGCGACGATAAAAATATTAAGTCAAAATCAAAGATGTCACCTGGCAAAAATGAGACTCTTTCGTAGCGAATATACCCCCGGCAGGCGATTATATCCGGGACAGCGAGAAAATTGCGCGGGTGGTTCTTGCCGGAGTAGTCCGAAATTTTTTTCGTACGACTTTTTGGACGCCATTCAATTCGGAAATAAAAAGGCGGGATGGGTGGGGCATAAAGGGCATAAAGTGTGGTAAAAAAAAAACAGGGGCGTAGGAAAATTGCGGCGCACAGCTGCATCTGCAGTTTCGAAGACTCGCCGCGGTTCCGCGCAATAATTCGAGCCGAGAGCGGAATGCCCGGGGGTCTCGGCCGAGCTACGCATGCATAAAGCACCGAGGGGCCAGGTTAAAGAAGCGCAGCCTTGGTGCGTAATTTTCGACATATGTTTAATTTATTAGAGACTTCAGTGGTCCTCACTTTTAACGCTGAATTTCATCGGGACTTTGAATAGATCTTGATGCGAAAATATTGTTCAATAATTATTAATTACCAATCGCTGATTTACAATTGGATAAAAATGAATAATTTCGTTATATTGGTTTGAGAGTATTGAATAATAATCGACACGTATTCTTTCTTTTCTCAATTTAATAATTATTTTCATAAAATAAACAAAAATACTTGTTGATTATTATATTTCAATATTTAATCGGACAGATATAACGGAATTTTTCATGCGCCGACCAAACAGTACCAAATCTTTTTTACTTATGCTGCAAAATTTAAAAAAACATAAAAAGATAAAACGCATAAAAGTAATAACATTTGTACATCATCATTTTATTTTACTCGTGAGCTTCAAACATTTTTTTAAAATTTATTTAATACGATTCAGTTTCATTGTGAGAAAAAAATGTAAACGTAGCCGTGCAATTCTTCCCACAAGAATTTCAAAGTATAAAGGAACCTTCGAAGGAAAAATTCCTGACCGACTATGCGGCCTTATTCACCTTAATTCGAGGGTTCCTGATACCGCAAGCATGTACCCCGTGCATCTCGGTTATTCTTATTTCGGTTGTTATCTCTTTTACACCTGACGAGACGAAACTGAGGGCTGTAGCCCACAGGGAAGGCAAGATGTGAGATAAGATGGAAAGAGAGATAAGAAAAAGCTCCGGGGAATTTATCACCTGTACCGCTGTGTGACACGCACTACATTAAATTAAGCAATAAATGCCTTTTACCCTTTTTCGGCCGCAGGAAAAACCTTTTGACTCTTTACTTTTTCTCTCTCGCTGAAAGTCTTTCATAAGCATGCAAATCGATTATAATAATTTCGCCCTACTTCTTTATCTCTACTCTTCTTAATAGAAATAAAATAAAATTAAATTAGTTTAACGTCAATCCTGAGAAAAAGGTAAGAGTTGTTAAATTATAAATTGCGGAATTTATCTGCTGTCTTCTCAAGATTTCTTCATAATACAAAAATTTTTCGATCGTGTTTGTAACAGATAAACTGAAATTTTTATGTAGCAAAGTTAGCAAAGGATATGAAAACAAATTTTCCATTTGACTTGAAACATCAATTTTTGCTTCATGAATAATTCATCGTTGATATTGGCGATATTTGCGCGAGTCAATTAAAAAATTCATTGAAATATAATGCGCCGTCGAGAGTTTGAGATATTGAATTCTCGGCGAACCTTCGATACTTCTCTCTCTTTTCCTCAAAAAAAAAAAAAATAAATAAAAATAAATAATTCAATAAATACATAAATAAATAAATAAATAAAAATAAATAAATAAATATAAAACAATTGTAAAATAAAAAATAAAAAAAGAAATGAAAGATTTTGTTGTACAATAATACAAGAACCTCGTGAAGTAATTAGAGACGCGCATATGCCCGAGTCACATGGGACTATACGTGCTTACCTGCAAGAGGCCCAATGTCGATGTCCGAAGCTTTCGCCTGTCGATCTAATAAATCGTTGATACGTCGGCTCGCCGACTGCCTCTTTACCTCTCGACGGACCGTACGCGACGAGCGCATTGCTCAATCTGCTCACCTCTGTCCGACTCATTTTGACGGCTGAAATAAAAAAAAAAATAAAGTTTTTTTAAGGCAATGAACAATAGCCTCTTCAATAATTTTTTGAGTAGATAAAAGAATGAAAACGGATTTTTTCGCAGATTATTATTAAATGAACAGTGCCAATAAAAATATTAATGAAATACAGCTACTCTGAAAAAAAATTTGGTAATTTTAAGTAAATATTTACTTCAATAGTACTTGTCAAATATTTCTTTGAAGCCACTAAATATTTCTTTAAAATTAAGTGAGTTTATTTGTTTCTAAATAAATTTAGTAGTTTCAAAAAAATAATTACTTTATTCAAAGAAATATTTAACAACTACTATTGAAATAAATATTTACTTAAAATTACTAAATTTTTCTCTCAGTGTACTGATAAATAAATTTGTGCATGAGAATAATAAAACTACAAAAAAAATTAAAAAACACAACACAAAAAATACCTGACTGCAATGAAAATGACGCCATATACAAGTCGATAATAAATTTAGAAAATTAAAAAATTAAGGTCTTAGAGAACAATGAGATAATACTTTTGTATTGTTCAAAATTTTTCGAATATACAAAAATCTAAAAAAATTTCTTACATATTTTTTCCTATAAAATCCCTTTAAAAAATAAACAAATAAATTTGTCCGGAAGTATAAATAAAATGAATTACATTCACACCTAATACTTAAATCCACAATAATTTAAAAAGAAAAATTTCTAAAAATTACAACAACAAAAAAAGATAGTGACAAGAAGTACTACGTCTTACCTGACGAAAGAAAAGAGCAGCGCACGCGTTCGGAGCGAACTTGTGGCGGCGGCGGTGGCGGCTGCCCAACCAGACACACAAACATCGAGGCAGGAACTGCGATACGTCGCCGGCACGGCGCGAGAGCGCACCGGGTTCGGCCTCCCTCCCAGAGATGCGGCTCCGCGCGCGCCCCTGAACGCATGCGTCACCTTTCAAACCACCGCCGCCGCCGCCGCCGCCGCTGTCCCCACCACCGCCACCTCCCGGCGACGCACCAGGTGCTCCCGCGAATTTTTCACGCGGTACCATGTGAGGTTGGCCCCCCGCTGCCGGGGAGGGGGAGATTTCCTCTTTTGGAGACACGAGCCGCGTTCGATGTGTTTGCCCGATCCCGGTAATGTTTACCCTCGCTTAATTTGAGATGTTTGTCGCGTTGTTTGAGCGATGGGACCTACGGATTTTTTGAATTAAATGAAGCTTCCCTCTTTTCTCTGAGGAGGTGGATTAGACTGTTTGCATGGCGAAATGGAAGTATTTCTTTTTTGCGCACGCATTCCTCGAAATAGTCGTCTGCTTGATGCACTGGTAAAAGAGTTTACTATAGAAAGCTCTGTTTATTTTATTGGGTTATCTAGCGTTTGTAAATTGATTAAATAAATAAATTTATAATAATCTTCGAATTCCCTTTCAAGAGATACAATGAACATGAGTGATAAGTTAATTATATTTACAATTCTGTGAGGTCTGGATGCATAGATGTCTCCACCAACACCTACGGTACTTTGGCTAAACCAAGTAATATGTGCTTGATAAGGGTAATAATTGTATTACCGCAACGTTGCACAGAATTAATTATATGTGTACTCATTATCTCATCGAATTCTCTTTCAAGAAAAATTAATTTGATAGTTTTATTAAAAAAGCTTTGTCAACATTTCGACAGTATTTCCCACTGTCTTCTTCAGGATGTCAAAAAGTTTGTAGATATAAAATGATGTGACAACGTTTAATCCAATCTACCAAATTCGAAGGCTTGAAGAAGACAGTGGAAAGTACTAACACAACATCGATAAAGATTGACGAAAAATGTCTATCATTAAAAATCCATTGAATTTATCTTGATCTTCCTAATTACTCCACACGAAAGCTCAGCATTACCTACTCTAAAACACATGAATTTTCAACGAATGGTTTTCAGCGATGATTTTAAAAGCAGGCAACAGATAAATTTTTTAATAACAGCATTTAAAAGCAATAAAAAAACAAATAACGAAATAATTAATATCCACCCTCTGCGCGTCCCTCCGAACCTCGAATAGCAATGAATTAAAATGACACAAATGACGTCGATGATAGAATCAGAAACTATTTTTCCCCACTAGTAGTACACCAGGTGAAAATCCACAAAGCTAGCGAGAGAGAGAGAGAGAGAGAGAGAGAGAGAGAGAGAGAGAGAGAGAGAGAGAGAGAGAGAGAGAGAGAGAGAGAGAGCGAGAGAAAGAGAGAGAAAAGGGAACGCTTGCGCGAGCATATTGGATCGAGTTAAAAGCCGGCGTCGGGCTCGGCTATTGCACGCCAGGCCACTACTCTCTCTCTTCCTCCCTGAAACGAGATGGGGGGTACGCGCGCACGCGCGGCCGACCCCCCGGGTGGAAGGGGTAGGCGGCGCTTTCGCGAGCGAGGAAAGTCAGTCAGGCCGTAGCGCGCGCCCCGTCGACTTGCCGCGCGCGCTCACCCCCGCGTCGCTACCAGATGCCGGCCGCGTCGACGTCGACGCGAGTGTGCAGCAGCCAGTGCGGCTTCCAGCGAGTCTGAGAGCAGGATCTAGCGAGTTAGAGCGATAGAGATAGAGTTAGAGGGTGTCCGGAGTGCGCCCCATGGCAGCGAGGCCCGACCGCCGCGTGTAACGGCGCGCCGGGAGACGCGCGCTCCCGGTATAATGGGATGGTCGTGGAACCACAGGAAGAAAGAGAGCCCAGCGGTCAGCGAGGCGCGCACGTAAGGGCCGGAGCCCGCCGGACGTGTACACAACCCCCCTCCAGCCCCGGATGCACGCGCATCACCTGTACATAGTACATACGTACACTCGTAGTGTTTAGCGAGGAGGATATAGATATTTTTTCTACTGCTCGGCGTTGGAGGGCTTTTTTTGGGAGGCCAGCCACCCCGGAGCCGATGTGTAGATATATAGATAGATAGTACGCGGCGTGTGGTTTTTTTTTTGGTGCGCGCGGTGGGACGCTCGAGACTCGCCGATCGAGCCGAAGTAAAGAGGAAATAAATATAAATAAAAAAGTAAATGAAAGAATGAATGAATAAATAGAAATAAATAGAAATAAATAAAGTATCACCTCGAAGTGGGTGATTGGTATTGTGCGCGTGTGCTTTGTTTCGCTGCGCGAAAAGATCGCCACGATTAATTAATACTCACCTCCGATGATCCCGACCTACACCCCCGCCCCTACGACACTTCGATATACATCCTGAAATTTGCGATAATTCGTTGATTTAATTGAAGTTCTCAACTGGAGTGGTTGAGTTTGAAGATTCAAGCAGGTGCATAATATCACTGACAGAAGTGCGTTTTTGTTTTATGTTTCTCGCAGGTGGTCCGAAGAATCGGTGATATATCCACGACGACTACACGGTGGTGGTGTTTGAGAGTGCAGTGCTTGAAAGGGGGTGAAAGAGAGTTAGAGATAGGGCGGTCAATATGACTCCCATCATTCTCATACTCTTGGTTGTGATCGACCCTCTTATCGCGCAGGATAGTGGTGAGTAACAAAATATCCAGCAAAATGATTTCGAATTAATAGATAAGGAAAAAAGACAATGCAGCGGACGATGACAAGTGAATACTGGTAATAAAAAAAAAATTATAGAATAATATAGTGCTAAGAGGCTACGCAGTGGACACTAAGTAAGCGTGCCCTAAAACCAGTGGACTTTTAAAGCGAGTGTCTCTTCGATGCTGAGAAGGGGGATTCGGAAAATGAGTTGATCCATGATCACGAGATGTGTGCTTCGTGGTTTTGATGAAATCGTGAATTTTTCGCATCGCGGTGTGACCGTTGAAAATAATTACGCGCTCAATTTATTTTCACGGTCTTTGAAATTATTGATTTCGCTCGAGAGCCGATTATCCATTTTCACACGTTGAAGATTAAACGCGCGGTATTAAATAAAGCAAAACCCGGTTTTATGATCATTCGATCGGGGTACGATGTATGATTACACACAGATACATTATCGGGATTATTTTACAATTAAACTATATCGATGCGGTTCGTCCTAGATTTGTCTACTGAAGATGATGAGTCCTGATGACATGATGACATAATTAAATAATAATTCTTAATTTTTTATTACACCGCCGAGAATCTCATCATGATTTTCCTTGGACTCGATCATACACGGGCTGATGCGTGTACTACACCAAATTGTCTCGTTGCGTTTTTATCTCGTGGAATGTTTTACATATGGAGAAAAAATATCTACTAAAAATTGCAACAATCAATTTTAATATCCTTATAGGCAGTCATTATTGGAAGAATTTATTAAAATTTATTATTAGTAAATTTTGAAAGAATCTTTACAATTGTTTTAGTAATGTCAGTCTGTGAGGACATTAAAATGGACTATTGCAATTATTTTTCTCCTGGTAAAAGATTCAAATTACCTACACAGTTATGCCTCGAAACTTACACTCAAAACTTCGATTTAACAGTCGTTTCCCGTTTCAATTATTTAATTTAATTCCATTACACAATAATTTTCGCCATTATTAATCAAATTATTGACAATCGACATTTTTTGCAATTTTTATATTCAGTATGTACTTTTTCTGCGTTAGAAGTTGATTCAGTTCGTAACAATGTAGAATGAAAAAGTTCAGGGTACACCCGTTTTAAAGATACCTCTGCTCTACTTACATTTAATAATTCATAGTAAACGTAATTGTATGCTTTTGAAAATTTAAAAACGTACCTTCGCGTCCAGTTTTCCTTTTTTTTTTAAGAATAAAACGAAAGAGGTAAAATCAATTCCCTAAGGAGGCAGGAGTAAAAGAATAGCTGACAGTAATGCCTCATAAAATTCTACGAAAGCCGATTACCTTGAGCGGAGTAAAGAACCTCTCGAGTATCTATTTTAGAATTACGCAGGCGTTCTCTCTATTTTGCCCGGCTCCCAAAACACGCCGTCGAAATCTTGACGAATAATTAATCTCTCTGCGCGAGGATAAATTCTCGGCGTGAAAAATAATTAACGAAAATCGCGTCTATTATAAAAAAGGAGAAAAGAAATAAGAAAAAACGACCTAAAGTGTAGGGCATTTTTTCAATTTTTCAATTACAGAGCGCGTGAACGGGAGATATTGAGGGAGAGGAAAAAAAAGTCGAGAATATATAATGCGTTGAAAATGATCGGTTAAAAAAAGGACTAGATAATGAATTGCCCGAGGAAAGTACGGTTGCCCGGAATTTTACTTTTTTTTCTCGTCGCAGCTATTGAGTTTTTCTCGAACATTAAGCTCGGAAATTCGTATAATTTTCGACCGGCTCTTATAACTTCCGTTCGACTGTAAACGAATCTTCGCACGGAAATAAATCCTCCGTAATCGGCAATTATCCTAATAAATCGCTAATAAAAAAAAAGAAAGTATCGAAATATTGATTTTCTTATTTCTAAATAGAAAAATTTAAAAAAAGAAAGAGAAAACAAAATAAAGTAATCTAAGTAAATAAAGTAATAAAGTATCTATAAAAGTACAGAAGTATATTGTAGTAACTCTATAAAAGTTCCGCGTTGAAAACAATTAAAAAAAAAAGAAAAAAAAAGAAAAAAAACATGGGACAATAGCTAATTAAAGGCAAATGCACCAACAAGCGACTGTCAGCCGGTCGAGTGACCGGGAAGAAAGGATCGCTCATGCACAATACGTTCGGGGGCGTCGGGCGACTAGAGTTCGAAAAAAATATCGATTTCCACTCAAAGCCTAATAAAAACATTTTTCCGGCGAGCCATCGAGAAAAGAGTGGGAGGCGGAGGGAGAACAGGTGGAGGCTTCCGATCAAACGGCCGCGAAGGTCGTTAGGCCTCTCCCCTCCCTCCTCCACACTCCGCGCGAGTATAGAAATGGACGGCAAGTAGAAACGGACGGGCAGTGGTAGGACGCGCTCTTGTCACCCTCAGGCGCCTTTGATGCTCGAGTAGGCCGCGCTAATATAATGAATCGCGAAATTTCGAAAAGTCGAGGCGCATGCATCAGGCCGTGTATGCCGCACTCGTGGCGGTACGCTTTTAGCCGGGTCCGATTTATGTCAGGGCTGGACGGATAGCGGCTTCTCCTTTTTACTCCGCGGCCAAAGCTCTGACCCATTT
Organism: Sycophila texana; assembly: GCA_035582955.1. Classification (NCBI taxonomy): domain Eukaryota; kingdom Metazoa; phylum Arthropoda; class Insecta; order Hymenoptera; family Eurytomidae; genus Sycophila; species Sycophila texana. Next base: position 20,840 of record JAWWEN010010694.1, on the reverse strand, counting down.
GAAATATCTACCTCTTTCACGGCGCTACTTGTAATTTTCTCTTTTCTCTTTTTTTTTTTTATACATACTTTGACTTTTTTTATACCTCGATTGAAGCGCGTTTCTTTTTCTTTTATTCAAGTAAAAATTGTTCGCTATGAAAAATCGTTTCGAAGGTTCATCCGGCGAGTCATCTCGCGAGCGTTTTATCACAGAGAGGATATTGGCCGGAACGGAATGAATATTGAATTTTGTAAAGGTACGCGGTGCGGAATCAGCGTCGCAATGAATGTAACTGTCTGAAATTTAGTAAAATAATAAACTAAATTCGGTAACGAAAATCAAGTTATAAAATTGGTTATTTAATGGGATTCAAACTTGAAATTCAATAAAATCGCTTTGCATGCATGAAATTGAATATGTGCTCTCTCGGCTAGCGGAGAGTTTCGCATTTACAGACCACTAAGTGTCGAATAATAACGTTGTGCGAGCCTCTGACCCGCGTATTACCCTATTAAAAATTTCGAGCGATAAAAATTAGCATAATCGTAATTCGTATCTCTTTAACGGTCCGCGGCCCCCGATAAATCGAAAGAAAAGCGTAAAATTTTGCAACAAAATTAATTTTTTTTTTTCCTCCTTTTTTCATTATTAATCGCTCTTACGTTCGTTCGCGTTCGATGCGAGGCTCACTCGATTCCCTTGCAGGAACTTGCATTTCACGGCGTAGTAGCTGCGTATTTGTTCTTTCAAAATTGAGTTTCATTTTGGTGAAAAAAAAACCTGCTTCTTTCGCGTGCCGCGGACGTTAAATGGAAATTTCGTTTCGCTGCGGAAGAATCGAGAGTGCAGCACGTAGAGGTCATAGTAAAAATAAAAAAAAAAAATTTTTAAAAAAAGCAAAAAATAGAGAAGAAACCGCGGGAGGAGAAAAAAAAGAACTATACCGTCACTCCCCCGAGATACGAGCAATAACGGGTGTACTCATAGCAAGCCGTCCAACTCCCCTCCTCCTCCTCCGCGAGGGGCAAAATAGCGTGGGATCTGAAACACGCTCTCCTGCGTCTATCTATACATGTGTACACATACACACAAGGTTATTCACACATCGTCGTATACTTACTCATACATATACGCGTGTACACATACATACGCGCGTATTTACATGAACAGTTTCGCGTGTACATTAACATGGCGCAGACACCGACACATCGGTGTAAAGCCCCTCCCGATCGCGTATAAACGCACACCAGCCAAGCCGGGGGCACTCGGTCGCGGCCGGAGGGAGCCGCACTTAGGTGCAAGTTCGGCGTTAGTGGCATACTTAATTTTACGGGCTCGATCAGCGGGCGCAGCGGGCCGCCCGTTAAAGTTCGATATTCCGCGACAAATCCGCGGTGGAGCGTATCGCCGCCGACGCGAAATTCCCCTCGTAAACCCCGCGAACGAGCCTCTTTGTTTGCCGCGGCCGCCTAATAGAGGCGCCTCGTCGCCTTCCGCTCGCGCGCACATCTCCAGATCGGCCTCGGCTCCTTTCCGTCCGATCTCCTCCGCTCGGCTCGAGAGACATCGCAGCCCTTCGCACGGGTGTTCTCTGCAAAGGAGAAGACAAAAAAGAATGGAAAAAAAGCGAAAATAAAGAAGGAATGAAAATGAAAGAAAAAAGTGCGCCAAGAGAGCGCCTAATGGACACTAAGAACACGACAGCAGCGCATGCAGCGAGAGTCCGTGTGGGCGTCCGCGCCTCTGCGCGCGCGCATCTCTGCCCCGTATAAAGAGGCTTTCGCCGGCCGCATACGTTCGCCGCGATTATCCGCCTGCCGATAAATTTCTCCGCGTTTATTTTATAAGCGAGGATTACGTAAATAAGCGCCGAGCGCGTAAATACGCGCGCACTTTCGAACCGCGGCGCGGCGTCGATAACGCGTTTTCAACGCTTTACCGTCTGCGAGGTGAAACTTATGGCCTCGCGGATGATTTGGCTGAAAGGGATGGATGGAGCCCTTTTGTTTGCTTGTAAAAGCAACTTTACAAAAATAAAAGAAAACGAGGATACGTAAATAGTATTGTTTAACACTATTTTTTAGTATTTTTTACGCTAAGAAAGTATTTTACAGATCCAAATAATATTTTCACGAATCCTCCTTACAAATTTATTTTGTTGATTTTACTTAGTATTAAGATGAGTTGACAAAATTTTTAGTTTAACTAAAACTTTGGTTCATTAAACTAAATATTTGGTCGTTTTGAAAGCTAAATAATATTGTAAGGAGAATTCAACAAAATTTAAAATTTTTACAAGTATAGTCTTGCAAAAATTACTACACACATAGTAACATTATTTATATAACAAACCACGTAGCAAAAATCCTCGCAAAATGAAGATATCGGCTACATTCCGATGGAATTTATAGTAATTGTTAATGAATGTTACTTTAAGTTTTAAAATGGGATTTCTTTCCTTCTAATCAGGATTTTTTACTACACGTATTTCTTTGCGATAGATTTTACCTACTTTCACTAAAAGAAATATTTTGTAATTCCTAATAAAATTTTGTTTAATCCTCCTTACAAATTTTTAGTAAAAAATCGTTTTAGTTATTGTAAACATTTCCTTAATTTAATGAAAACATTGACTGATTAAATCAAATGTTTATTTAAATCAACTAAATCGTCTCATAAGGAGAATTCAACAATATTTTAGTTAAATACAAAAATATTTTTTTTTTTAGTGCCTTTTTAACCAAAAATTAAAGATTAAAGATCAATGTTAACGCCATTCACAAAGAGGATACAACGAATAAAAAAATCGGAAACTTTTTGTTATTGTCACGCAGGATGGATTGGTTGTTTTCCCAGGTTTGAATTTCAAATTTCGCCAAAGTTGTCGGAGGGAGCGCACGCAATGTTTTTCGCGGCGAAACTTCGAGGTCACTTTAAAAACAAGCGCGAACGTGCCGCCCCTTCAGATTCCGCGGGGGGAGTGAAAGGGGCGGAGAAATACACGCTACAGGATTTTTGATAAAATATTTTCCGTGCGGAATTAATGCAGAGGGAGCTGGATAACAATTTTTTTTCTTGCGGCGGGCAAACAAATATTTGCCCTGCAAACAATAATCGTCGCGACGCGCGCGCGTCTATATTCCTTTTCGGCTTTGTGTTTACCTGCTGCACTTTTTTTGAACCACCTGAGTGCGATGACGAATTTACGAGCAATTCATGGAAAGAGAATCATTTAAGAGATCACGTTGGAGTCGAAAAGGGACTCGCGTAGTGCACCTTTCTTGCATTCTCATAATGCCTTTTATGCCTTTTTTTGCAAAGAATATAGTTAGTATACAAAACAGTTTATAAAAGCAATTAAATTTAAAGCTTAAACAGTTAAATTTAAATTAGATTATTATTATAAATTATAGTTTTTAGCAAATTTTTAAGGGAAGAGATAATTTATCTTTTTTAATAAACGTTATTGCATATTTTATGGATTTTTATTAATTCTTATTAAATGAACGATTGGAATTTCTTTTAATTAAAAAACGCATTTACCAAATATTTGTTTAAGAAGTTTAATTTCATGTCGATCATACATAGAGCCGGAAAAATATCAAAGCGATACCGAAATGCTGTTTTGTTAGAAGAGATACGAGAGAAATGCGAGCTTAAAATAATTTATTATACGCAAATTATTTATTGAATTGTACACGGTGCGATGATCGTTCAACAAATTTTTCAGTTTCGCTTTGATAACTTTCATTTTTTCGCAATCTCGATAGCTCATCATAATTAAACTGGAGCTTTTCAAATACACTTTATAAATGCATATCTTTTTCTATATCACGTTATTTAAAAATCATGAATATATCAAATTGATAAAAAAAATCAGATATCAGAGTAATAACATTTTTGTCAATTTTGAAACTGTAAAAGATACTTAAAGTTTTAAATATTTTTAAATCTCTTTAAAATTTTTGTACTGGTAATTTGCCCTTGTCCAGAGAAGTAAATCGAAGAGAAATCATTTTTTGTAATCCCCTAATGTTTTTTTTTATTTGCTCACATTCTCATCATAAGTCTATAATTTTTCAGTATATACTGTATACATTAACTGCGTGCGTGGGGTAATTAAACAATGGAAATATTCAGTACAAAGTTTGTTCGATTTAGTATGTGTAAACTTGCTATTTCATTTACTCAGCCCGTGCGAATGCAAATGTTAATGGAAATATTCTCAATCCTGGTAGAAAATAAACCAACTTTGCTCACCGACGCTCATGACATTTCTATGATTTTGATCAACTGATGGGCAAGAAAATTGAACATTTTTATCAGCCTTCATAGAAAAGAATTACAGTGAAATGTTAATAATAAATCACATGATACATTTTTAGTTTAAATATAAATAAAATAAAATATACAATTATAGTTTTTATGTAATTTAAAAACCATTATCATTTAACTACATATTTTTAAGATATTGATGTACATTTACTTGCTTTTAGAAGTATTATAAACCTATATAAAATACGAACACAAAAATCTCTCTTAAAAATTTTTCATCTCATATTTAAAATAAAATAAAAAAAAAAATAAAATAAAATAAAAACCATATTCGAACGATGAAATAACAACCTCTCCTATTTCATAAAATTGCTGGAAAAAATTTGGTCATCCTAAGCCAAGGCTCCGACGCTCGCTCGGCCGAGGTACGAATAATTGTGATCGTTATCGTAGGCCAGAGAGAGACAGAGAGAGTGGTGTGGTGACCCCTTCTATGCCGCGCCGGCATTGCTCAATAATTCCAAGCTGAAATCCGAGCGGCGACCGAGCTTTGCGCTGACTATGTAATGAAAATGATGTATATGGGGAATTTCAGTCGATTAATTATGACGCGACGTAATCCTAATTTGACTGCTAGGGCCGAGAGCCACGAAGAGAAACGCCAATATGTTATCGGAATTACGTTTTGTTATGTTTTGTTTTGACCCACCGCGAGTGCCACTGAGCGAAATATAACGATTTATGGCTTTCGCCCATCAACATTTTACGAAGCTATTTCGGGTACAATTTATTCAAAAGTTGCTTCGGTACTTTCGTAATAATAGAGATGTTATTGAGTTTTAAATGAAAAATATGGCCTCAATGGCCGGCCCACCCATCAATCATTCAGTAAAACGAATCATAAGTTATTGTGTTATTAAGAAACTTCGAAAAAATGTCAATGAACTGGGTATTTGGAAGGGGTCAAATTTGAATCCGATTAATAAATATAAATACATCATAGGTTGAAAGATAAAAATAGTTTAATACTTTTTTTTTGTCTATTACCCTTCTAATTGGTAGGGAAGGGGTTGTCAGAATTGATCATTCGAATTTGTTAGGCTTTTGTCTTATGCCCTCCAGAACTATACGTTAAGGGTTGCTGAGCTCTACTATGGTTGCAGGTGATAAAAAAGTAACTTTCGGATTACTGCCCCTCCCCCTAAATGAGGGAAGGGAGGGGATCAGAACTGGCCCTTCAGATTCTCAGAAAAATTTTTATAAAATTTGTTATAACAAATTTTTAAGTTAAATACATATTTAAACACACGGATATTGTCATGTAAAATGTTAATAGACTCGAAAGATCGAAGTCGAATAAACAATAGTTCTCAAGATCTCAATTTTAATAATCGACTAAGGACAAATAAATAATCGCTGCAATTATTTTCTAAAATTCCCGAATAATCGAATTAAACAATGTATAGTTGCTTATTTAGATCATCGCTTTAAAGTTTCGATCTCTATTTTTATTTGGACGTACGAATGCCTTTCGCGCCAAAAGAGAGGAAAAAAAGCGGGCTAAAGCCGGTTTTATCCCACTTTAAAAGATTTAAGCCCTTAAATTCCGATATTTCCGTGGAAGGCGCGTCGGGCCTTGTATTTGCAAACGCAGAGGAGGGTGAAAAAGAGTATATCCGGCGAAAATTATCAACGCGAACTCGCAACCCCTACCCGCTCTCGGTTGTCGTACCGCGCCGTGAAGCTTAAGCCCTTGTGACGTTTCCGGACGAACAATTTCGAATCACGTGTCACAAAGCTCGCCTCTGATTCTCGCGTGTCTAGGCGTTTCTCTCCTTGAGGGGTGAAAATAAAGCTTCGTAAAAAGCGCTCGTCGATTCTTCGCACCCCCGTCTAACTTCTTTCTCTTTCTTTCTTCCTTCACTTCGCCGACTCTTCAAATATATTTTGAAGAACGAAGCTTGGGAGGGAGAAAAAAAAACAACGGGAGCGAAAATTACACTCTTGACGTTGAGTCGTTATGGCACGAGCTTTCGGATATCGCATCTGGGGTATCAGTTACAAAGCGATATTATTTTTATTTTATTTTTTTATTAAGAAAGCATTTTAAAAGTGAGCGAGATTGCGTGACAGGGTGAATTGACACACGATTTTAATTATTTAGTTCCCTTCGAGTGGAATTATTTCTATCCCCGTAGAACTGCGCTATTTTACGTCGTCATTAGTGACCCGAAGCTTTTTACGATTATTTTCCATTATTCGATTATTCGTGGTTCAGTTGTAAATGACTGTGACTATACGTGCCTTGATATGGTTATTTTTGTGTTTTGCAAAGGGGAACGTACTACGAAGTAAAAATTTAATATTGTTTTGATGGTAGCAATGTTTTTTTCACCTCGACACTGGTTACGGATCACGTTTTGAATTTTATTAGCGCACCAATAAAATTTACCGACCAGTAACAGTATTTTTTTCTTTTACTCGTAAAACATACGAACGTAAAAGTAAATGTTATATAGCTTATTTTTTTTCTTTTTTAAGATTAATTTCGTTGTTGCATCATAGTAAAAATGGCAATAAAATAGTGTTAACCGTAAAAATTTAATAATTGTTAAAAAATTTAATTTGACAAATTTTAGATGTACACATTCGACAGTAGGCAGAGCTTTGAACAAGTAATATACATAGTCTTTAAAACCACCCAAATACTGAGATTAAAAACTCATCAGACTTGCGCATTAAATCCTATAAATAAGCAAATAAATAGAAGATGAAAATAAAAATTATAATACAATCTTTCGTATATATTTTTAAGAAAAATAATTTAATGGAATAATATTAATCGCTAATGTCCCCTCTCTGTAGGGATAAAAACGTCCTTTTCAGCTAATTCCTTGTGTGTCCCAGCAAATCTTAAATTTAATTAACAGCGAATCAATAAATTGCCGGAAAATCGGAAAATTCCGGATACCTTACGTTTACACGGCAACCGATCACAATTACTGGCACTAACGGCCCAGGAAGCTCGCGTGTAACTGCACCTGCGAGAAAGTATCTCGAGAGAAACGCTTTTTACACATTATATTGAAATTTACATGGGCGGCCGCGGCAAGGCCGACGCCCCTCTCTCACCCCCTCTGCATTCCTTTTTTTATCCACCCCTCCTAGGCCACGAACAGCTTTTCTTCGCGCGGCGCATTTGTTCCCGCGGTCCGCGACTTTTCCCTCCCTCTCCCTTTTTTTCTCTTCTTTTTTAATATGCGCACACGCGCAAAACAGGCATAAAGTCCGCTCACCATACATTTGGTATTAAACTCGGAGCGTATATCGCGGCCCGCAAGTACCGTGGACGGAGATTAGAGGGCCGTGGGGATTTTCAAGGGAGCAGAGGGGAGGTTTGAGGAGAAAAAAGACGGCAAAGTTATTCGGCCGTAATGATAAACGAAAGCGGGGCCCGTGTTTACGCTCCTGTAATGCACATTAGTGCGAGGGGTGCTCAACTCGTAAATTAATTTAAATTTCGTCCGAGTGTTGTACGTTGCGCCGGAACATTTTGATTCTCGCCGATGGCTGGTGTGTGCGCTCTCCAAAAAAAAAACTTCAGCCTCTTTTTTTTTTAAATTTTTTTATTTTTGAACCCCGCGAAAGTTATTATGTAACGCGATTTCCCGAAATTTCGCTCACCGAGCGATCGAAATGCGGCAAACTTTTTTAATTAAACGCTTTTTATAACTCATCGCCGGTGTGCTCGGCAATTTTTCATTCGCCGCGGTATAAAAGAGAAATGAATTTTTTTTCTCCACCCCCCCCCCCATCCTCGCCCCACCCCTCGCGTCGGTCCAAGCACCGCGCGTAAAAGGTGCTTGGGTATTTCGCGTTTTTTTTTTCTTCTTCTTTCCCTCATTCGTTTTTTTTCTCCGCTGCACGCGGAAAATTTTTCACTATCGGGACGGCAGATCTTTCCCTTTGTCGTCATTATACATTTCGCCGGGCTTTACGCCGCGCTGCAAATTGATATTTCAGAGGACGGTATAAGGCGCGCGCCGTGGCGCGGAGGTATACTCGGCAATTAATGGCGCAATTTTTACGATACGCGCTTTAAATTATGAGTTTTACCGCTATAAAATCGTTTACGAGCTCGCGCCGCTCCAAATGCAAACTGCCAACCCGAGCGAGCGAGCTTAATTCTGGCGCGCAAGATTTTGCACCGTAGCAAGGCGGGTGGGGGCCGAGGGAGCAAACTTGACTTCCAATTTCGAGTTTTGCAGAGGCATAAAATGTTTCTTCCGCACGGTAGATCCCCCGCGTTATATTAAACGGCGTGATAAAAGCGAGATTATAATTGATCCGCGCCGCGAGCGCCGCCGGGGCTGAAAAAGTAAATGATTATCAAACAATGAACGTCGCGATATTCAGTTAGATGGGGGCGCTCGCTGCAATAATTCCCGATGAGCGGCGAAAAGCTTCAATAAATTTTCACGTAATCTTCTCTTCGCTACTATCATTATGATAATTCACATGCAGCCGCGTTATAATCGCTTATCGCGCGGCGGAAATCTTATCGTCGCGGAATACTGATAAAATACTCGCAATTATACGGAAATTTATTGCTCCTTGAATGGAACGCGCGAGAAGCGCCCGCGAGAAGTCGAAGCTGCTCCGTCCACTGAGAGAAGGAAATAGTTGAGTTTGAAATGACATCTTTATATTCTCTAAATATCAAAAGTGAAATTCACTTGGAATAGTAACATGTTTTACGTCAAATGTCGTCCACTGATTCCATCTGTGGACGAATTTTACATACAAAATGTCACTATTCACATTTTCTAAGAGAATTTTCGCACATTTTCAGATTTTCAGGGCGCCGCTGATATCTGTGTAGTTTTAGGTGCATACAAATAAATTACATGCACGGAGAATAATAACATTTAATTTTTTTGGAAATAATTGTTGCAATAATTTTTTAAAATACATTTTCAAATATGAATCAAACATTTTCTTCTTGAGTGTCGAATCGAGCCAAGTGCAGTCGCTTAGAAAAAAAATGGTATTTGCAAAAAAAAAAGAACCGTGAAGATAAAAATATTACCCTGGCAATAAAGTGGCCGAGAAGGGGTCGGGCTCGTTGTCTTTTTTAATTTCCGCCTGCCCCTGCGGCCCGTTCGGTTTACATTTGCTCGCTGCTGATAGTTATTTATCGTGGGGTCGAGAGACCAATAATTTACATTCCACTCGCGTCCATACTCTTCCTCTCGCTTTCGCGATGGCCTGTCCGGCGTGACGGTTTTGCCCCGCTCTTTTATCAATAATTGACGGAGCGGACGCTCCCGCCGCCGAAAAAAATGGGGTTAGCACGAGGAACGAAAAAAAAAGAATAAAAAAAGAGCGAACGACCAGATCGCGCCTATCCGACCAAGCACAGCTGGCAGAGTCAATCATATCTCCAGCAAGTCCATGAATCCGCTGCTAAGCTACAAAAGAACGATTTTCATAATTCAAATCTGATTTTTTACGAGTAGTTAGCACTTTGTCTATATAGTACTAAAAATCCAATAATTTTTATGCGAGTTGATCGTTCTTGATCATAGACTTTTTATACAAGTAGTCTGCACTTTTGTTTGGAAATAAAATAAAATCGAAGATAAAGGTTCTTTTGGTTCAGTCAAGTCTGAAATTTAAATAATTCTCTAAATTGAAGTAATAATAGTGGTGGTAAAATTTTTCGCAAAAATGGCAATATACGCGATTTTCTAAGCGAAAATCTTGGAAGGGGCGTTTAGGGGCGCTTTTCTTACTTCCTCGCCTTTCCTAAGTCTAATCCAGCTTCTTCATGCAGCGGCAAACGTTTCGCCTGCCAACTCGCAGATAAAGTGACTCGAAGGTATTCGACCACCTGGAACATTCGTACGTGTCTACTCCACGGCTTACGTCTCATTTTATCTTTTCCCTTCTCTAAATGAAAACATTCGCATGATTCAGTCTCACGAGCTGCTGGTATTCGCACTTATTTCTCGATATACACTCAGAAAATTTTCCCAAAGTCAAAGTTATATTAGAATCGCTTATGTAACGTAAAATAAAATTTTAAAAAGTAGCTTAATTTACTTATAACTTACCTGGGTAGAAAATTAATGAGAATACAAAGAATTAGCTGATGATTGGTCAAGATCATGGTCAAATTCTGCCCAAAACAAAATGACCAGACTATTTCTTTTTTTAACAAACATGTTAAAGTCAAACCATCAGCCAGAAAAAGGTTGACAAAGAATCTGTCTTTTTTTTAGATCAGTAGTTTTTTTTTCACCAGACAGTGTAGTAGACATTTTTAAATAGCAAGTAAATCCCTCATTAATACAGTCTTTTATTTTTCCCTTTATAGCACAGCGTCGTTTGAATGTTATTATGTCTTTATGACGACACAATGAAGACAAAAAAGCATCTACAGCAGTACACTGAGAGGAATTTTGTAGTAAAAATTACTGAACTGTTTGGGAAAGTTGTCACAGACTGACATTTCGACAGAAATTACTAAACTTTTCAGTAAAATTTGCCAAAAAAATTAATAAATTTTGCCAGACAATAATGTGTAATTTTTACTGTATTTATGGCAAATTTTACTAAAAAGTTTAGTAATTTCTCTCGAAATGTCAGTGTGTGACAACTTTCCCAAACAGTGCAGTAATTTTTACTGAACGACTAGTAATTTTTACTAATTGTAAGACATTTCCCTCAGTGTGTGTATGTTAATTTTACCTACTGATGGATCAGATAAATTTGATTAATTTCTAACTAACGCATGGTTAAATAATCTGGTCAATATATAATTAATTAGAATAAATAAATGAGTCATTCAGGAAATACTGTTAATTTTCTTCTGAGGTAGTGTAACAACTTTCAACATAATGAAGCCATAAAGGGCATTTCTTTCAGTTAACAAAACCCGTAAAGATCCTTTTCAAAGAGTAAGAAGTTATTGCACGGTGCAAACAAAATAAAGATGTATAAAAAAAATATGCAGAAATACTGTACTACTGTTGATTGTTCTTTTAAAGCCGAGTAAAAAGGGATCGTTCTCCGAGGCATTAATTCAAATGGCCAACTTTTTAGCACGCGGCCCGAACCTGAAATTCAGCATCACGGCACGAATAAATTTGACCGTTTCCTTTTTCTTTCCAACGGGGTTACTGTCGCTATCGCGGCGGCAAACTTTTCTCCATGTATAATCACTCGGAGGAATAGCCGGGCTTAGCGTTTTCCAATATGGAAGCTCCTATGTACTTTACCCGCGCCAAGTTCATTGGCATAAACTACTGGAAGTCGCTCCCGATGATGACGGCGCGAGTCCGGAATGGAAGCCTGTAGGTGCGGTCTGAAGTAAGAGTTCGGTAAGACAAGGCCGCTAGATGGCGGTCGGAGCTGTAAAATAAAAAAGTTACTCGCATTTTATGAGGCTCGCCATACCCACTCTCCAGGCGACTCGTTACTTTTTTCATCACACGCGCGGCTCCTCTATTCTACTCCTTTCTCCCGAAGCTGAGGATGCGATACATGCTCAGCCAAAATCGACTTGGTTTTGATGAAATTGTCGAAGGAAGAAAAAGCGGAAAACCAAAAATCGCAAACTATTTTCATTTTTTCTTGTTAAGAAAGAAACGCAAAGATTACTGGTTTACATTTTATATCGATTTAATACGCGGAGAGACAAGGTTGATAACAATTTCAATAGTTAAATTTTTTTTCTGCTCTAGTTTCGACGAAGAATAAACGATAACTTCTGACTGGTTTAACAAATTCTCTTATTATTCAATTACGCAAAACCCTCCTGAAGAGACAATAAATAAATAATCTTTCATAGTGTAGTTGATAAAGTACGAAGTCAAAATCAGAATCAGAAGACTGAGCTTTGCCCCACGAAACTTTCGTACAAGGAGTTATACTTATAAAGCAATGAAAAATCCAGAAATTAAACTTAAAATTAATACAAAGAATAATCGGAGCTAACATTTCATGTTACATCAAAAGATAACAGAATAATTGCTCGACGCGCCGCTGGAATATTCAAGCCGCGGGCGCCTGCTCCCTTCTCCCACACCCTTACAATTTTACACCAGTCGAACAATTATTACTCGCAACCATTGTAATAACCATTTTCTCTAATTAATGGCGCGACTCTAAAGCAACTCCTCCCGCTGAAATTTTGCCGAAGCAGCAGAAAGTCCATTCGAAAATCCGCGTCTCGCGAAAAGCGACTCCCCCAATCCCCTTCCCCCGGTAATACTGCCAGGGGGTGTCGCCGAACCCGCGGGTTCGAAATAACGCGCGGCAAAAAAACTTGGACAACGCGGACTCGACGAGTTTTCGAAGCGAACTCCTTCCGCGACCCCGTAGAAAGGGTAGGGAAAGGGAATGGCGACCCCGAACTTTCCGTCCCGACGAGGTTGGCGAGCTTCGCTCCCTGACCCCGGCGGCTTTTTCCACGGATTAGTCGCGACGGCGGATACCGCGGCGAAATTGACTCCGTGGATTAGCGCGACTCCCGGCGCGAATCAGCCCCAGCTTTCTTCGCGCTGCGTCTGTGTTTGCACACGGCCGCGCGGATTTTCCAAGAACGCGTCTGCTTTGCCACTGTTATTACGCACGCGCAGTATTAATAGCGCTGAGTACACTCAGCAAATTATGGAGATGCTATACGAGCGTCGAGGAATAACTCGGTTTTCCTCGACCCCTGCGCCGGCGTAAGCATAAGTTCAAATTGCATTTTATCTTCGGAAGCGACTGGTTTCAATTAAATCGGAGCTATTAATTAGATCGAAGTTGACTTTGAATTCTTGTACTATTGGCTATTTAGGAAGTATCACACTTACTTAAAAAAAAGACGAGGGTATTTTAAAAATTTTCAAAAGAAATCTGATTGATTATAAAGCATACATTTTTTCGGTTAAATGGCGACTAAGTTTAAAAGGTTTTTGATTATCTGATTTAATTAATATTTTTCTTTGAATTATTAAAGAAAATTGTGTTCGATTAATTTTATTAGTTGAAAAAGACTATATAGGCGATCGCAATTGTAAGTGACAAGTAATTTTAATATTATAAATGTAAATTTAATTTTATAAATTTACTTTTAATTTAATTACTTAAATCGCGAAGTATTTTTCATTTTAGATTTCGTCTATATTTATACAATTTACAGATATCGATGTTTAACTTTCATTTTAAATATTGAGGTTCTTAATGAATTTAACTTTTTTAATAAAACCATTAAAAGCAACCTTCTAAATTTGATATTCTACTGTTATTCTCTTTTGCCTTACTGTCTTTTTAATCTTTTACAATCAATTAAATAAATATTTTTAGAAACCACGAATGGTTCAAAAATAAATCAATAACTCCTTTTCTAGTTCACCCCTGCAACATTCAGTGTTTTACATTATTCACGAAAACAATTTGAGTAATCGCCATTAATTTATATTGGTCCAATACACCAACAGCAGCATCTTTTCTGTTTCTTGGACGCGAGATAATAATGAAACATCCCGCGAGGCTGCCTGCAGTGTCACGAGCAAACTGGGACTCTCCAGCTCTCAGACGAGGGAGGGAGGAGCCGTAGAGGGAGGGGTATGCAATTTATAGGCTTTCAAAGTGCAGTACGCTGTTCCAACTGACTGGCCCCTCATCAGACATTCACCCTCGCTCGTCCGTAATTGACGTATAGGTTTCGCCGGCGCGCCGCTCGGAAAGGTATACCAGAAGCCCGGCGTAAAAAGGACTCGCTCGCCGAAGGATAGCTATAGGCTCGAATTTACGTCAATCACGCGTTTTATCGCCGGACGTCATCGGGACCGCAAATTAATCACGTCACTCTGGGCTCGTCCCACTCCGTGCCTCGCGCGACTCGCGGCCAGATGTTTCTTCTTCTCGCGCGAGGACGAGGCCCGCTAATCGTCCGCCGTAACAAATGGCCCGGGGCGGCGACCCCCGCGAAAATTTTGCCGGCGAATTTATGATGAATCGGCCCCTCGCGACGCTCGAGGCTCCCGGAGAAAGTCCTGAGAGGTCCGGAGGAATTGCGCACTGCGTATGGAGCGAGTCCCAGAAGCGAGGAGAGATACTCCGCTGGGAGTTCATTTGGCCGGGGTACTACGCATTCGAGTTCGGAACTTTCAATCCCAGCGAAAGCTCGGGCTAATGAAAAAATTCCGCTGCGCTACGACTCCGTTACTCTCGAACGTGTAGAATGTCTTTATGATGCAGGTATTTTGTGGTATGCTATATTTTTTTTTATGATCAAGTCGGGTTAAAAATTCACGTGGATATTTTTCACTGGGAAAGTTTTTTTTATAATTTGATTATTATGTTTGGATAGTCGTACGTATAATATTAAGTGTTTTTTGTTTTCTCTGCTGAGAATTGTCGAATTTTTTTTTATATTATGTAAAAGAATTTTTAACTAGTAATTAATTTTTCTAGGAATATTTTAGTATGCTTGTAGCATCATTTTATGACATTTAAGAAATTTAAGTAAATTTATGCAGATTTTGAATTTTTTAAGATATTTACTCAAATAATTTGAATTCCCACAACTCTTCACCCGGAAATTACATAAAATACCAACAATTTAAGCCAAACCCCATCAAAATTGATTGATCCGTTGTACCTGTAGGTTACGCACAAGCTAAATTTGTAAAACTGACATAGCTTAAGATAAAATGGATCTAGAGACTTCTAACGGGGACCATTTTATTACAAAATTAATATATTTTTATTATATCTAAAGTATATTCGGTTATATGTTCAAAAATTTTTTTCTTAGAATCTTTTTTGAAGAAAAAGTTAAAGGTGTTGGACCCCCTTAATTAAAGTAACCTGTTAGAATCTTAAGTTAACGAACAATCACTGTACATACAATTTCTGGTTAATTTTTCACTAGGCCGTCTAACCTACAAGTAGCTGTGGTACAAAAAAAGCTTTTAAAAAGACTTTTAAAAAGTAGTTTTTTCAAAGATAAATTACGTATATACACCAGACATTAATATCAGCGCATAGTCGCTTGTAATGTCTACGTTTTAATCGCCTTTCCATAAGCCCGAGCTTTTGCAACTCGGAACAATGGTGGCTAAGTGCAATCACCTCCGGAAATAATAAAAGTACCAGCAAGTTGTACCCGAAAATAGGTAAAATCATAGCCCGGCAGGATTGGAGCTGTAGGTTAGAGCCGTAAGGAGCTTATCCTCCTTTTGTAGAACAACAGCATCGCCGTGCTATCTCCATCGCAGCGCAACGGTAAACAAAGCCTTAATTACCGTGCTATTAGCGCAAAGCCAGCTGGCAGCTGGTATTTTAAATCATGTCCCATTCACGTGCGATTACGGCAGATTACTTATCGATTACTATTATAATGGGCCTCGGAGTAGATGGTCGCCTCTCAGTAGTGCATCTGAACCCACTCGCTCGCTTCTGCACTCGCGATTACCGATATTCAGCTGGGCGCGTGGCGCGAGGGGTTGGGGGTGTGCCATAATTTGCAATAACCGCCGTCCAATAACCGTGCCTCCTTACTGTTCTCGATAATGGAATCCAGCCTGGTGGCAAGGTGCACCACACGCCGTTGTGCGACCTGCACGAAAGGGCCTTTCCGACACCTTTTTTTCCCTTTCCGATCGATCTCCGGGATATCGCACTTTGCGGCGGTCGTATGTAGTACTTAGACGCTAGTGAAGTAAAGCTTCAGCAGATCGCGTGTGCCATCTCCTGGGAAAATATTTAAAAAGTGGCTCGAGCTTTGATTTCTTAAACCTACTAAGAGGAGACATTCTTTTTTTTAAAGTTTAATTATTTTTAAATCACATTATTGAAAATTTTTACTTATTAAGATGGACTATTCAGAAGCGAATATGAAAGTGTTTCGTAAAAAGAGTATTTCTAAAGGTTAAAAATTAGGCCAAATGATGATGATCAGATGATAATAATTATCACTTACGTATATTAAAGGCACGTATTTTAAGTGAAAAAGAAAAAGATTTTTATAATATGTATAATAATAACAACATTAATCCATACCACTGTTCTTCTCAATTTTGTGTGAACGATTTAGGAATCGGTAAAAATTCTAGTACAGTATTTTGTTTTCCGAACTTTTGAGCCTAACAACACAACAGAATTCTTTAGATACTTTTCTAGGAGAATTTTTATATATTTTTAGAACAACAATCAATATTATTATTTACACTGTATTTAAACTGCCGATATCGGTGAATCTTGCATCTGAAGTGTTTGACCAAACAGTGATGGCGCTGTCGCTAGAAGCAGCGATTACTCCACGCAAAATCAAAACCATCGCGCCGTTTTTTTTTTCTCGTTTGTTTGTTTTTCAAGCGACGAATGCACGACGCTGGGAATTTCTTCCTCTTTAATATTTTCAAATATCGCCGAGAGGGGGTTGCGCTTGTACCAGTCCGCGGCTTTCTGGCTCCTCCCCACATTTTTTAATATGAAGAGAGCGTTTCGGTGCAATTGCACCGGAGCAATTTCAGTGTCTTGTCGAATGCAGGGGAAAAAGAGAGGAGGCGACGAGGGTTTGAGGCAAGAAGGCATCGACCGAGATTCCGGATGAAATCTCACTTCCAAAAATTGGCAGCTCGTGCATTGCGTCGAGCTGAGAAAGGAGACCGCGCGTAAAAGCAAGCGAGCGATATAAAAAAAAAAAAAAAAAAAAAACGGAGCCGAGGTGGAAGAGGGGGGAGAGACTAGAGGTAGCCTTTCAAAAATCGATGACTTCAAACGGGGATTTCGTTCGCGTTTGCATAAAATGAGAGTTCCACGCCTCCTCCTCCTCCTCCTCCTCTCTCTTCTCCTCTTCTCCTTTTTTCACCCCCATCCTATATACATATCCACGGTCAAAAATCAACACTTTTCAGAGAACTCTGCCTCTCTCTCTCTCTCTCTCTCTCCCTCCCTCTCCCTCTCTCGATTCCCCAGTCGCATTTTCAATTTTGCCCCCGCAAAACTATTTTTCACGGCTCTTTCCTTCCATTCCACTTATGGTCGCAGCGGCACGGGGAGCTCGCGCGTGGCCTGCCCCGGCGCTTTAAAACCGCCCCGTGTGGTACGTGCTACCGATTCGTTTTTGTTCCTCCCCCCGGCCCCTTCTTCCTGGCCGTTCGCCTCTCGGCTCTCGAGCGTTGATTTTCCGTGAGTTCTCCCTCTGTGGCGTTCGCTTTTGTCTCTCGCGAGACCCTGGCCGAACAAAGTCGATAAAACCCTCGAAAACGACGGGCGCGCCTCGACTTTTCCACTTATTCAATCTATCGATTGCGCGATACTTTTCTCGAATGACGCGCCAGATAAATCACGTACGTCAAATATTTGAAATACACTGGGCTCTCTCCCACCTCATTAAATCTACCTCTTTTACTTTTTATTTTTTTATTTCGTTTCATCTCAAACGGAAATCTCTCATTTCACTGCCGAGTTGGGATACGGTGCGCCGCATCGAGAGGATAAAGATCATACGTCGGGAATATAAAAATAGGGAACACATATGAGTTTGATTTTTAGGATTATTTTAATTTTTTTTTTTAAAGGCTTATTATTGTACGATAATTCAAACTCTATTTCAAACAGTAATAAGATACGCAAATGGCTATGGTCGCGTAAGTAAGATTTTTCCAATTGACGTGTGCCTCTTGCGAAGAACTAAATTAAAAGAAATACGATATAAAAAATAATCTTTAATTCTGATTGTCTGTAATTTTATCACTGGTTGTAAAAAAAAAAAGAAAAAAATTGCTAAACTCT
The DNA here is from genome assembly GCA_035582955.1 of Sycophila texana. Classification (NCBI taxonomy): domain Eukaryota; kingdom Metazoa; phylum Arthropoda; class Insecta; order Hymenoptera; family Eurytomidae; genus Sycophila; species Sycophila texana. The sequence continues at coordinate 2,786 of JAWWEN010010694.1, read as the reverse complement.
TGTAAACTTTGCCGACTTCATGGGAAAAAATTACTAACCGTTAGTAAAAATTGCTACGAACTTAGTAAAAATTGTCAGAATTTAAGGACTGCCACGTTTTCCTTGACAGATTGGTAATTTTTGCATTTCCAGTTTCTCCGTGTAAATTTAAATCATTTTCCTTTATCGAACAAAATTAAAGTGAAAATGATACATGCGCTATAGCCATTGTGAAAAATTGAGAAACTCTCACTGAGGTTGAAAGAATTAATAAAGGAAAAATAATAAGAATAAAAAACAAAGGGGCACAGATTTTCAATCGGCCCTAATGAACGCGTTGAAGGTCCGGGATGTGTTGACAGCCTCGAGGATGGCGAGAGAAATCATGGCCCGCGCGCGCGCTGCTTGGCGCGATAAAACTTTCAATTACCCCGGCGAACGGCTCGCGCGAATCCTTAGCGTGACTTTGGGGTCGGAGCTTTGAAAACTATTAATCCCGTGTCTCGCGCAACCAGGTGCCCCTAAGACCAAATCGATTTCTCCCCTTCCTACTTTCCAGCGAAATGCTCGCGCCTCTCCCCTCCCTCCTCTTCTTTTTTTTTATCCTCTCGGCGATTATTGAAAAAAAAAAAAAAAAGAAAAGAAAAACGGGTGGAACGAAGAAGAGGAGTATCGAGGAAAAATGACAAAAATGGATACATGGGGTGTAAACTTTAATAAAGTCCTTTGAGTGTTATTAACGATCTGGACAACGCTTCTGTATTAAATCGCAAATTTTGCCGAGATGTAATAATTTCTTTTATTAAAAAATACTCTGGAACAAACCATCCTCTCGTACAAAAGGGTTTTACGCAGGAATTTGATTCAACAAAATGTGTTGATGTGTATTTATTATTTAAATTTAAATGATCAAAGAAATTTATGATAATTTTATTTTATTTATAGATTAATTAAATAATTATGAAGTTTATAAAGATTGTTTTTTAAGTGTGTTAGAAAGGCAATGATTAAGTTTTTGAACAGATTTTTCGAACAGAGTCAATCCTAATCGACCGTCGAGAAAATTTATAAAACCGATGGTAAAACCAGGCGCGCTTATCTGGACCAGTTTCCGAAAGAAAGAAGAGACCGCAGCAGTGAGAAAACTTACTTGGAGGAGAGAGAATTACGCTGCGCTCCCTCACCGCGAGAGCTTGACCCTACGGTCGGGGCACCCACGGTGTACATCCCGAGCTCTCCACCAGCTCCCACTTTGGTTCCTCCTCCTATGCGGATTTCCTTCTTCATCCCCTTTTTTGCCCCTCCTCTCGAGGCGAGGTCACTTTCCTATCTTAACGGCCCATCTACATTGTCTCTACTCGGGGAGCGAGCAAATTTATCTGCAACTTAAACAATGTGTTTCTTCTTTTCGGAGTAAACGTATAGTTCGTCTCGGCTTTTCTTTTCCCTACTTCTCCAGCGCTAAAGGCTCCTTTCAAGAGGAGTTTAAGGCCACCCGGCTATCATTTTGTTTTGCGAGGTCTTTAGATTTAGGGCGAGTAAAACGACGCGCTCCTCTTTCCCCGTCGTTTTCCACCGCGCAGCAGGGGGGATACTCGCATATCTTTTCGCTTATATGCAGAGACATTGTGACGCGGTCGATCAACATTTTTCGCGCTTCGCAAAAATTTTCGAGGAGCGAGAGAGCAAAAAGCGGCTAATGTATATTCCGCCAGGCCAAAGTCCCGGGATCGTAAGAAAAAGACGAATAACCCGCTTCCATTCATAAGCCAGCCGCGAGGCTCCGCGCATCGACTCATAGAATTTCCGTGAATATATGAACTCCTTCTCGGGCGGAGAGAGAGAGTGAGGAGGAGCCTCTTTTTGCCCTGGACTCATCCTTTACGGCGGCCAAAGCCCAGCCAGTCCCATCCGTCCGCCATGACAAATGATCGAAGCCTCTTGCCCTCTCCGGAGGATTTCGAGAGATGCGCGGATTAAAATATAGATTTTATTGTTTTCCCCGGGTTGTGACGCGTCGCGGTCGATTTATAGAACGGGGGCCGTTAGTCAGCGGAGAGTGCCTGGGGTATACGCGGCGCAACTGCGGTGGAATAATAATTCATCCGTCGATTTGTATTTTATGAGTTATTCGATAAGAATTACCGCCGTCATGATGAGTTCAGCCACTCCCCTGCCCTCGCCTGACTCGACGCCGGACTAATGAATAGTCGCGGCGGGCGCGCGAACCAAATGAACGCGCGAAGCTTTGAAAAATACGAAAAAAAAAGAAGGAAAAAAAAAAGAGAGACGAAGGATAAATAAAAGCGGACGAATGCGAGCGTATATTTTTGGACGATCGAACTCGCAGCTGTTAAGCGAGGCGGAGTGTTTTACGAGACGCTAAATTCGAGCGCTCACCGTAATTACGGATGTCTCATATTGTCGATTAAACGGCATTCAATAGCAATGAATGGGCGCATTAAGAGTCGGGCTATAATTTGAAAAATTTTTGATCGCCCGTAAAATATTCAGAGTTTAAAAGCGCTAACTCAATCATTCAGCGCGCGAATTAAGACTTTATGCGTGATAACGTTTAAATGCTCAAGCGCTAATGTTTTTTTTTTTTTGTTAATAATTTCTACATTGAACAGGAAGAGCATCAGGACTGAAGATAACGAATTTAATTGAAACTGTAGCATATGTTTTCTTGTGTATAAAAATGAGAACCCTATTGAAAAATCTCACGTCAGATCTCACGTGAGATCTCACGTGACATCTCACGCCAAAATCTCACATTACTTTCAAAATTAAAGTTGCATTGTAGC